>VNJR01001091.1:0-123690 GCA_008042585.1 Drosophila punjabiensis
GCAAATGGCTAAACTGGCAACGCTGGTCATTAGAGCTGGGATACTATCGATGGTCGCGCCATTCGATAGTTTCGATGTTTTCAAAGCAAAAATTGGCGCTGCGAAATAACTCCCCAAAGAAATAAGTCCCCAAAACGAAAATGAAATAATTCCCCAAAAATTGGGGAGTTATTTCGTTATGAAATAACTCCCCAAATTTAAAAATGAAATAACTCCCCAATTCTAAAAAAGAGGAAAGCGAAATAAGTCCCCAAATTTTGTATGGAACACAACAACAACGCTTTTCGAATGCTCATTAAGTTCTTTCACATTTCACTTTACTAAAAATCGAAATAATTGGTTAAATTTAAGCGATGCAGACGAAAATGTGGATTTTAAGTGAAGTGAAATGTGAAAGAACTTAATGAGCATTCGAAAAGTTTAATAAAAAAATCGCGCGATTTTTTTATTAATCTTTTCGAATGCTCATTAAGTTCTTTCACATTGCACTTTACTAAAAATCCACATTTTCGTCTGCATCGCTTAAATTTAACCAATTCAAATATAATGTACTTACATCAGCATTTTTTAATTTGGGGACTTATTTCGCTTTTCCTCTTTTTTAGAATTGGGGAGTTATTTCATTTTTAAATTTGGGGACTTATTTCATTATTTCCTCAAAAAATGAAATAACTCCCCAAATTTGATCAAAAATTGTTGTATTTTTTTTCCATACAAATTTTTGGGGAATTATTTCATTTTCGTTTTGGGGACTTATTTCTTTGGGGAGTTATTTCGCAGCGCCCAAAAATTCGATAGTATCGATAGTATAGTCATATTTACTTCATTTTTTTCCATATAAAGGTTTTTTTGTTTTTTACGCTATATATATAATAAAAAAAGGTAAAAAAAAATCAAAATTATTCTTCCTTATCATTAACATAAATTATAAGGCAACTTCAACAGAGATCATACAAAATTCAGGTAATTTTTTATACAAAATTAAATAAAATAAAAATTATTCTATCCAGGAATTTTTCTGCAAAAATAACAATATGTCCACACTATTCGCCTTAAGCGAAGCTCTGCCATTATTTATGACGAGTCCAGCCTTGCTGAACATACGTTCCGACTCAGTGGAGGTTGCGGGAACACATAAAAAATTTCGGCACCACCACCTTTCAATTTAAGTTAAGCTAAAATGCGCTTTTATTAGAAAAGATATAATATTCAATTTTTTTAATATCTCTTACCCAAATTCCGCAACCAAACCTCGTGTTTTGTTGTAATGTCAGTTGTCAGTGAAGTTTAAAAATGCCCAGCACCATCGATAGTGTCAAAAAACTATCGATGGTGGCTCAGAATAGCAAAAATTCGATATATCGATAGTGCCATCGATAGTATCCCAGCTCTATCGCAGCCAACTTCACTTCAACGCGTTCGGATAATTTTCGGGAACCATTTATTTATTCGCAACAAATTGCGAATGTAAAAGTGAAAATCGAAGTGTGCGGTTAATTTGCGCGTGCACGGTGCTAGCCAACGTTCAGACATTGAGGTCTGCCCTTTGCGTTTCGCCTTTCTTTGCTCGTTTTTCCCGTATTCTTTTTTGCGCACCGCCAGCTTTTCGGTGGTGCATTGGTGTGAGTGAGTGTGCGTGTTTCTGCCGCCAATCCAAAACTGAAGCAGAAAAATGGATGTGGCGAAGCTGGAGAAGATGAAGGTGGTGGACTTGCGCAACGAGCTCCAGTCGCGCGGCCTGGACACCAAGGGAGTTAAAGCCGTGCTTATCGAGCGCCTGCGGGCCCATGTGGAAGGTGGAGCCGGCGATGGAGGTGAGTTTGTGTGTATGCGTCATTTGTTTGCGTGTGTCCGCAGCTCGTGCATGTGTGTGTGCATGTGTGCGTGCGGCTTGCCGCGTTCGAATGGGCTGCGTTTATACGAGTGCATAGGTGTGCGTGTGGCTCAGCGTGAATTAGTTGTAAGATTTCCTTATATAATTCCGAGTTATTACATTGCCCGCATTCCGTTCTTTCCTTCGCCTTTCCGATCTTTTCTCCCCGATCGCCACTTTCCCCCAGCAGATGGCGCTCCTGTCACACCAAGCCGACGCCAGCGTCGGACGCGCTCAATGTCCCGCTCACCGTCGCCCGTAGCAGCTGCTCCGGTCGCTGTTGAGCCTGTTCTCGACACCCTGGAAGAGGAAGAGCCTCCGGCCCAGGCTGAGCAATTGGCCCCAGAAGCCGAGCCTGATTCACAGCCCGAGTCTGAGCCACAGCCAGAGCCTGAACCAGAGCCCAGTATTCAAGCCGAACCAGAGCAGGAGGCGGAGGATACATCGGATACAGAGGCGGGAAATGATGAGCCACAGCCCCAGGCCGAAGAGTCTGATGAAAAGACAGAAATTGAGGAAAAGAGCGAACCCGTCGAGAGGGAAGACGAAGCTCCAGCTGCTGCTGAAATACAGCAAGATGACGATGAACCCATGGAGGAAGTCAAGGACGCGGCCAACGAAGAGTCAGAGGCTAAGCCTGAGGAAGACACGGCTGTAAAGGCTGCCGGTGAACCCCAGGAAAATGGAGACAGCCAGAAAATGGATGTTGATGACGACGAGTCCGCCGTTCAAAAGACAACCGAAGGTGCAGAGGATTCTGCCGCCGCCAAGTCTGAGGATCAGCCTCAGGAGCGACGCAAGCGTTCTCACAGTCGTTCGCGCTCTCGTTCCCGAAGCGGTTCCCGCTCGCCCAAACATCGCAGCAGTGTGAGCGACAAGCGCGACTCCAAGGCAGCTGCCGAGGAGCGCACCGTGCCCGAGGATGAGCCCACCATTGAGGAGAACAAAGTGGGATTAAGCTGGTGTAAGTTAAGATAATAAAAATATATAAAGATAAGTTACTGACTTCGTAGTTAACATTTTTTATAGATAGTTTGATCACAAAACTATATTTTCTGATTATTTTGTATCTTTCAGTGGATTCCGACTTGCATCTACGTATCGATCCAACAACCTTTGCTTCAGCCAAACCTCTCTCCGCCGAGATCTATTCACTGATTTGGTCTGGAGCTCGCTCCAACTACGGCGTGCGAGAGGGCAAAGTGTGCTACGAGGTTCGCCTGGCGGAGGAGGTACAACCGGAGAACTCGCACTACTTTCGGGATGAACCGCATGTGCGTGGCTTTCGGGTTGGCTTCTCCAAGCCGCTGAGCACTCTGCTGCTGGGTGAGGCTGAACATTCCTTTGGCTACTGCGAAACAGGTCGTAAGGCGAATCAAGGTGAGTTCTCGGACTACGGCAAGCCCTACAAGCTGGACGATGTAATTGGTTGCTACCTGGACTTGGAGAGTGAGCCCTGCACTATTAAGTATACCCTAAACGGTGAGGATCTGGGCGTTGCCTTTGAGTTCGACAAGAGCATCTTGGGCGAGGAGGGAGCGCTCTTTCCTCACATTGTGACCAAGGGCTACGAGTACTCGGTAAACTTCTCGGATACCGAGCAGTTGCTTGTGAATGCCGAGAGGCCGACCCGCAAGCGCCGCAAGCCACGCAAGGAAGAGGATAAGGACGATGATAAGGACGACAACGATGGAGAGAAGTGGAAGGTCCTGGACGAGGCTACCGCCGACGACGACGAGTTGGAGAAAAAGGATGAAGAAGATGGCAAGACGAACTCGGAGCAGGCTGAGGAAGCCGAAAATTCCGAGACAGCCAAAGAGGCAGAGAAGCAAAGTGCTGAAACAGCTGCCGAAGACAAGGCCGAGGCGGATGATGAGGCTGCCAAGCCGAGTTCGGAAGCTGCTGAAACCGGTAAGGGATATTCTTAAGATTAAGTGAATAATCCTTATACCTAAAATCGTTTTTGTTTCCAGTTGAAGCATCTGCAACTGATGGAGTCTCTGGCGAGGGTGAAGCTGTTGCCAATGGTAATGCCACCGCTGAAAAGGCCAAGGACGAGAAGCCAGCGGATGAGCAGAAACCATCGACAGCCAACGAGGAAGAGGAGGACGAGGATGGTCCATCCCCTAACAAGCGTCCAAAGACCGATGAAGACTCTGAGAAGGGTGAGTCCGAGAAGGGGAAGTCCGAGAAGTCTCAAGCGCAGACCGAGGAAGATGAATACGAGGACGTTGTGCCCGAGCCAAGGGAAACGGCTGCCCTATTGGAGGGCTATGTGCTGGTGGGACTGGTGCCAACCGAACAGCTAAAGCCAGGACCCCAACGCGCTGGCTCGCGCAAAGAGTGCGAAGTCATTCTATTGGTCGGCCTGCCTGGCTCTGGAAAGACCCATTGGGCACACAAACATTTGGCGGAGAACGTGGAGAAGCGCTACGAGTTGATTGGCCCCGATGCCTTTATAGCCAAGATGACGGTACGTTTAATAGTTAAATACGTTAAGTAGATGGAACTATTGCCTAATCTTAACCAATCCTTACAGATTGACGGTGCCTCTCGCAAAACTGTGCACAAAGGACGCTGGGATAAGCTGTATGAGACATGCTTGAACAGCCTGGCAGCTCTGGAAGATATTGCCATGAAGCGGCGTCGCAATTTCATACTCGATCAGGTAAAACATAAACAAATGACCCACAAACACACACAAAACACAACTCAAACACACACACACACACAATATACACTGAACGAACGATAACCAAACGAAACAAGCGAGAATTTTACGTTGATGATGATGACTTTTTCGCGCCCGACCATCATCCCCACGCGGGGGTAATGGCGCAACTCTGTGTTGCTCTACATATGTTTTTTTTTTTTTCAAATACTTATTTTTGTACATTTGAGACTGCATTAATTTGTTGCTCATTGCTCAGACTCTCGGTAGAGATCCCAAGTGTCCCCCAAGAGGGGCGCCAACGAGTGAGCTTAACCGCCAGGCAGGTATGTCCTAGCCCGTAAGTTGATCCGATAATTAGAGTGCTTAAGTTAGAGGCAGTAAGTATGTGTGTGTTAGCTTAAGCTATGCAGGGTGCAGCAGGTATGCAACAGTTGACGGGGCAGTTGAGAGAAGAGGGATGGGGTGCATTTTGTCTAAGAGAAGTGGGGCAAAGGGAAGGGAATGGAAATGGAAGTGGCATTGGAGAAAGAGAGGAAGGAAGGAAGAAAAAGGAGCGAGCGGCATGGAAGCCACTGTAAGTAAACAAAAACCAATCCGATCGACAATCTAATCACATATACTACGTATTAGTACCTACTATCTCTACCTCTCTATCTCTCTCTAAATGCCAAATATATATATATCTCATATATAATGTGTATGTGTATCTACAGAGAGAGCTATGCGATGCTTACCACAGCTACCAACAGCCAACGGCACAGCCAGCCACGACTACTCTTTATACCCATTCTATATTGTATTATTATTATATCCTTGTTCAAAAAAAAAAGGTGTTAAGTCAACTGTTGTTTAGTTGTGGCCTCTGGCCGCTAGGTATTTATGATGATGGTGTGCACACAGGCCCCCTTCCTTGGGGGTTCGATTGCCACCATGTATGGAACAGGTATGTGTTAGCTTGTAAGCGCCAGAGTACGTGCGGCGGAGTACGTTTACGGAGTACGTTCATCCGAACTGAACGAAACCGAATCGAATCGAATCATCAACGTGTGTTTCTCAAAAATGGCTTGCTATCTATATCCGATCACCGACAACTATTCCCCAAACTACAACAACCAAAAAAACAACCCATCCAAACAACAACAACTGGCTGACTACAACAATCTCAACCAAAATCTCAACCAACTACCAACCAACCAACCAACCGATCAACTGTATTCTTGTAGACCAATGTTTATGCCTCGGCCCAGCGACGTAAAATGAAGGGTTTCAACGACTTTAAGCGCATTGCGGTTGTTTGCATACCCAGCGAAGATGAGTTAAAACGTCGCATCGCCGAAAAAGAGGAAAAGGGAAATGCTTTTACAGTTAAAGAGTCAACAATTAATAACTTACGAGGTAAATATTGTCCACCACACAAAAAACCAAAGCAACGAAATATTGCAAAAATTGAACAAAAAAATTAACAGAATATTGTACGATCGTTTAACTTATTTTCTATTCAACCTACCTAAAAAATAAGGAGGCATTCAATGTAACAAAAAAAAGAAAGATAAATAATCTAGAAAACGTTCTGTAAAGTATATATTTAGTTTGTAAGCAGCTGCACTTTATGTATGTATCTGTACGTAATTGTAACTGTAAGCCCTTTAAATAATATCTCATATTATTTTATGATTATTATTTTCATTATACATTAAAATATATTTTATCTATAGAGTCCATGAGTCACCATTCACGGCAACTGGGAAGCTGACTATAAATGCATTTTGCAATTGAAATAATCTGAAACCATATGCATTATTGAAGTTTCTTGACTTTACTAATGATAAATACTTGAAAACTTACACTCCCAGTTGCCTGACCCCCGATCCTTTACTCTCTATATAATGTCTAATGTGTAAAGATTAATCTCTAAACTGCTGCCTCTATTGACCATGTCCATGCGCACTCTTTTTCCAGCCAATTTCACGTTGCCCTCGCTGGAGTTTGGCTGGTTCGATGACATAAACTACACGGAGCTGACCGGAGACGAGGCCAAGAGCGAGGTTAAGAAGTACAACGAGAAGGGCAAGAAGGCCATCGATGCGGATAGGTCAAGGGACAAGAGATCCCGTGGCGGCCGGGACAACTATCGGCGGGATGATCGCAACCGGAATCGCTACAACGATGACCGACGACGTGACTATGGCGGCCAGAGGCACGAGAGCCGGTGGAGTGATGCCAGACGTGGCGGCGGCGGCGGCGGTAGCTACTCCAGCAACAGTGGCGCTGGCGGTGGCGGCAGTCGCGGATACGATAATCGTCGAAGCTACAGCGGAAGCAGCGGTGGCCAGCAAAATTGGATGCAGAATAGTCGCAGGAGCGGCTATGATGATCGCGGCTATGGCGGCGGCAGCGGCGGCGGTGGCGGCAATCGTGGCTACGACAATCGCAATCGCGGCTACGGCGGCAGTAGCGGCGGTGGCGGTGGCGGCCAGCAAAACTGGATGCAGAACAACCGCAACAGGAGCGGGTATGATGATCGCGCGTACGGAAGCTCGCGAGACTATCGCGATCGAGATCGCGGCAATGATCGCAGTCGGATGGGCAGCAACGACAGGAATCGGGGCAGTAGCCAGAGCAGCAGCTATCGCTCGGGAGGTGGTACCCATCAACAACGGGATTTTCGGCCTGGCCACCGCGACACCAAAGAAGATAGTCGCGGTGGCTATGAGCGGTCAGCTGGCCAATCGCTGCCCAAGTACGGAAATAACTCGGCTGCAGGTGGTGGCTACGATCAATACAAGCAACAGCAAGCGGGTGGAGCACCCGGCGGAGGCAAGGTAATAAAAGAAATTAATCCAATTAATTGAAACGATCACTAATCGTTGTCTTTTCTAGGCCTCGCTCAGCGGGAAGTGGAGCACCTACACGCAGCACCAGCAGCAGGCGCAGCAGCATCAACAGACCGGTGTCTGGCAGACGCAGCAGCAGCAACAGCAGTCACAACAGTACCAACAGCAGCATCAGCAGCAGACCGCGGGCCAGCAACAACAATACTGGGGGGGATACAATCAAATGGCTGGTAAGTTACTCACAGTCCTTAATCTTCTGAATCCTCCTAATAAAACTGTCTGCACAGCAGGCTATGGCAACCAGCAACAACAGGCCTGGCAGAGTGCCGCCGATCCGCAGCAGCAGCAACAGCAGTGGATGTCCTGGTGGCAGGTAAGAGATTGGCCGTAATTTCAACTCAAACTGAGAAACAGACTAAATTTCCTTTCCCTCAGCAGCAACAGCAGCAGGGCTCGGGCGGAGCAGCGGCCAGTAATGCCAGTGGTGGTGCCGGCGTCCATGTAGGTGGCGGCGCCGCTGGCAATAATGATGGCGGTGCCACCAATCATTATTGGTCTCAATATTCATACTCCACACAGTCCAATCCGGGCGGCGACAAGAAGTAGAGAGAGGAGTCCCCAGTTCCACCACCAACCAGCAGCCGAACATCCTCCAGGATGGAGGAGCAAACCACACAAATCTGAACTAAACTTCATAAAATAGTTTTTAAAGATTAACAAAGAAACGTAAAACAAAATTAACTTAGTTTAGCCAGTTTTAGGCCAATCCAATCCAATCCAATCCAAAACCAACTGCATAAGACAGCAATGAAGCCGAGCTATTTCTTTATAAACTGAAACGGAAACTTCAACCACAACACACCCACTGGCGGACAATTGTAATAGTACTATTTTTCGCATTTTCTTTCGACGAAGCAATAACATGAAACTTGGTCTATCATTCGGCATTACGCGTATCTAGGCAGTACAATTTGTTTTAACGTTTAATTATGATTAATTGTTTTATTATTTACAAACGCAAAAAACGCAAACAATTGGAAGGCAAATTTTAGAGAAGAAGCATTAACAAATAAATCTATACATTGAAAAACAAATGAAAATATTAATTTTAATTTAGATTTTGGAAAAGGGATTAATAGGCTCGGGGTGTATTTGGGTTTGTATACTGTGAGTGCCAAAAGAAGCACAATTATACTCTCATTTAATCAGAAGAAAGTTCGTTATACTCGGTGGGATGTACATTTTAAAAAACTTGCGTTTGCATATATCATCTCGAGTCTGAAGGAGTACTTCCCGAGACATCTCCCAATTAATAAAGAAATAATCTTATTCCCTTAGCGACAGGCCTAAATACTATTATTTATCATTATTTTATTGTATTTAATTAATTAGTCCATTTTCCCCTTTGAGCGGTTCTATTTGAAAGTGTTTTAAAAAAGTTTAGAAAATTATTGGGATTTTGCTGCTATTTTAAAGAACATTGCTGTACATTTTTCATCTTCTTAACTATCTAAATAAATTGAAATATACGATTTAGTTAATTTTACTAGCGTGTTTATTTCTGTTTTAATCGCAAAAAAATGTTATAAAATTAAAAAAAAAAATCAAAACCAGAGTGAAGTATTGGTCTTGTCAAATATAGAACAATTTCTTGTATAATTGTATAATGTATAATTAAGTTCATATTTCTTTCTCCAATATTATTAATTATATATATATGTATCGATCTGATCTCAATCTTTCATCAGATCCTAAGATCCTAAGATCAAAAACTTTTCAATTTAACGTTCGCCTTAAAAAAAACTGTACAAAGTACAACCCTTCAAGTTTGGTATTTTTTAGTACATTTAGCACATCAGCTGTTTATCGGCTTCGACCCCGAGCACGCCTCAGGCAATAAAAAAATAATAAAACCGTAGGTGCGGTAATTGGAACAAACAGAATTAAGTTAATTAACTTCAACATACAGACCAGGTGAGGCTTGAACAGAATCATTAGGAGTTACTCCTAGGCAGTAATTATAAAGAACCTAGAAAACATACTTAACTCAGCTGAACGAAAAGGCATAACTAATTCCAAAGAATTTCATATCATATTTAACCTGAACTTCTTTGTAATTACATATATGTACATACATATGTACATCCAATTGTGATAAGAAAGCGTCGTCTGCATGACGCATTCATGGGAGGCACTAACGGTGATTTCCATTGATTTTTCCACAGAAACTAAAGGGCACGGAACCCAAATCCAGCACAAAATGGTCGCCATTCAGCTGTTTAACGAGATCGGCAGCATATTTCGCAATGTGAGTTTGAAACTGTTTCTTCATAAAATCAACCTTTATCCGAATTGTTTTCTCTGTTAATTCAGACTCCGACATATGCTCTGGTTCTGGAGACCCTCCTCCTCATAGCCGTGATTTGGCTGCTCTTGCATAGGCGTGGTAGCGGCAACGGACGTCGTCGGCGACTGACGAAGGAAGAGGAGGATCAAATAATCGCTAATTATACGCCAGAGCCCCTGGTGGCTGACACGGATCCCAATCATCCGCTGCTACGCACTCGAATTGTTCAGTCCAAGGTGGGCAAGCGCATCAAGGTAGATGGACACGACTGCCTGAACCTGGGCTCCCACAACTATTTGGGTTTCCTCGAGGACCAGGAGATTCTGGAGGAGTCCTGCAAGACGCTGCGCAAGTATGGCGTGGGATCGTGCGGACCACGCGGCTTCTACGGCACTATGGACGTTCATTTGGACTTGGAGGACCGCATAGCCAAGTTCATGGGCCTGGAGGAGGCTATTGTCTACTCTTATGGCTTCTCGACGGTGGCTAGTGCGATTCCCGCCTACGCCAAGCGTGGGGACATTATCTTTGTGTACGTCATAGTTATCCTTTTTCTCTGAAATCTGACTCCTAAAGCTTCTTCTTTCCAGGGATGAGGCTGTGAACTTTGCCATTCAAAAGGGTTTGGATGCCTCGCGCAGCACTATTGCCTTCTTCAAGCACAATGATGTTGAGGATCTGGAGCGCCTGCTGATTGAGCAGGAGAAGCGAGACCAGAAGAACCCCAAGAAGGCACTAAAGACCCGTCGTTTCCTCGTTGCTGAAGGCATATACATGAACACCGGCGAAATTTGCCCGCTCCCAGAGCTCGTATCCCTGCGTCAGAAATACAAGCTGCGATTGTTCATCGACGAGAGCATCTCCTTCGGCACTTTGGGCAAGGGCGGTCGCGGTGTCACAGAACACTTCAATGTGGATGTAAGTAGGAAAATGTTTAAAGAAATTCATATCTTAACTCTTGCTTTTAATTCCAGCGCGATGAAATCGATCTTATCTCGGCCGGAATGGAGGGTTCGATGGCCACAATTGGTGGCTTCTGCGTGGGCTCTCACTTTATAGCCGAGCATCAGCGTCTCTCTGGTCTGGGTTACATCTTCTCGGCCTCGCTGCCGCCCATGTTGACCCAAGCGGCCATCTCAGCCCTTGATCGTTTCGAGCAGGAGCCACAGATATTCCAACAGTTGCAGGACAAAGCCAAGATGCTGCACAAGAAGTTTTCGCGGTTCAGCAAGCTGACCATTCGCGGCAACGAATTGTCCCCGGTAAAGCACTTGTATTTAGCCACGGCAGCTGAGAACTACGATAGGGAGCTGCAATTGCTCACTGAGTTGGCCGATAAGGTAATTGTTTATCAACTTAATTTGTTAAAGAAAACTAAGCTCATTTCTTTGCTTTCGCAGTGCATAGCTCAAGGCGTGGCCGTTGTGCAGGCTGCCTATTTGAAGGATAGAGAGCGTCATCCAGTGCGTCCCAGTATTCGCATCGCAGTCAACCGGCTGCTGGAGGAAACAGATATCAACGCTGCCTTCGAGACCATTGAGAGGGTTTCCAGCGCTCTGCTTTAAGCCCGCTAAATATATAGTTATAAATATGGGAGTAAAAGGGCCTTCCGACAAGGACCTTCCCGTAAGGTCCGCGGATATTTTCCTTTTGAAAATATATATGTTTTCACGTCCAGTTCAGTATACAATATTTGAGCACAACTACTACTAGCCTGGCACCTGGTATCTTGTTCATATGGTTGGCATTTTATTAAGCACTAGCGTTCTAAGAAATAATTGCAAAGGTTCCAAGGTTCAGATAAGGGCTGGCCAAAATAAAACTAATAGGTTTATTTGTAATCCACCTGAGTTTTAATGGGTTACTATCTCAAAGTTATGCAGTTTTATGGTTTTGGGAATGCAAAAGTTGTATATTCTGAAGTCAGACGGTATAAGCGAGCAAAGCATTTATGAGCTTTGTTTTTGTAAGTCCCCGATATATGTACTTTTTACAGGTTTTATTATCTTTTATCTACAAAGGCGTGTAGTCAATACATTGGATGGTTCTACTGACGTCCAAATTATTCAAGAAATCATGCCCTGGGAGAGCGATAAAGAATGCGAGAAGGTATAGCAAACCAGATATTAAAAATAATAATATATCCTACATATTATTTATATTTATTATTATCAAATGATCATCTTAGGCAATAATTTTAAAGACTGACTTGATATAGCTATGTGAGAATCTTAGAATATGTTCCTATTTTCTGTATGATTTTCTATATTTTAAAATTAGAGATCGGAATCACATTTTTCATAACTTTAGACTTTTCTACCATATTCTAACCAAGAGTAATCATTGAGTTTATAGTGTCTGTGGTCCCTTATGTATGTCTATGCTGATTAATCATGAATCTAATCAATAATAATTATAATATATTATTACAATGATTCCCAAGACAACGTGACAGAACATTCCCTGTTCGTAACCCTTCGACATTCAAAATCAAGGCATCTGAATACGTTGCTATATAATGAACTTGACAACGACGACCCTAAATCATGATGTTGTGCACATAACGCTTCGATGCCGGCTCGCTCGCCCGCTCACCGGCTCACTGGCGATCGGAGATCGGCAATCAGCAGTCAACGGTAATTGGGCGTTATAGTTACTATATATATATATATATATATTTGCACACATACAACTGTACTTTGGAGCCATCGGTGCGAGTACGCAATATTTGGCGAGGAAAACATGCATCGCCGGCGACGGCGGCGGCGCCCGTTGTTTACATCCGCGAATGAGCCCGGCAAGGAAAAGCTGCAAAACAGCTGTTCCGAAAGCTCATGTCCGCGTCGGAACTTTTGAGTTGGACTGCAGCTGATGGGGCGTCACAGTTCCCAGTGGACAGGCAGCGTCTTCGCTTCGTTCTTTGGTCCGTGATCTTCTTCTGGCGCTGCTGCTCCCCTCCCGTTCCGACATGGCGGAGGTTAAGGACATCGAGAAGCTGTTTGAAACCGACGGCTACCTGCGGCCCCACGAGCATGAGATCCGGCGCAGGTGAGTGTAGTATCAGTGGCGCCCCAAGACGCCGCCAAGGTTGCCGCTATGCCGCTTTTGCCGGCTTCGTGCAATTGAGATAAGCGGACTTGGAACGGCCTCCAGCTCCGGCTGCATAACCAAACCATATCAGCCTCTGGCCCCGGAGTGCCCTCACTGCCGGGTGACATGCAGTTTGCGGTTGGAAAAACTGCGTTCGCAATGTCGAATGAAGGTCATCGGTGTTTGCCGCCCTCAGTGTGTGTTTTAGTTAGTGGTGTGCGTGTGTGTGTGTGTGTGAGTGTGTGGTAGTGTGCACCTTGCTGGTGTTTCTTAAACTAATTTTATATATAAAGCGTGTTCTTTGTGTATCTGCTGCGTGCTGCCGGCGTGTTTGGAGCACGGATGATCTTGGCCTTGGTGGCCTTTTCCGTGTTGGCCCGAATCGTGTCAGCGGTGCGTCAACCCGATTCCTATTTTTACATCTTTGAATGCAAATTTAAACACTTGGTTGATCTTCCGTTTTTATCGATTCTGTTTTTGTTTTCTTTATGCGTGTTGGGTTTTTCTCAACAAAATATTTTTAAAGGATTTTACATTATTATTATTGGGATTTTTTAACAAAGTATTTTTAGAGGATTTTACAGTTTTTATTGAAATTTCTCTTGAGCCCGGGATTAACAAGCAAAGTAGTTCTCTTATCTCTTTTTAACATTTTTTCGAAATATTTTCTACAGATACTTTTAGCAGATGAGCTTATCGCTATAGCTTATAATTTCAAAAGCTAAAGTACTACGGGAACATTAGGTTTACTTTAGACAAACAAAACCTACACTTCGAAGCTACTTGTTGATTTCATCTGTACTTGACCAGCCTTAACAGCCAGAACTTTATAACCAAGTATCCGTTTGTGGGAATAGCTGCATCTCAGGAATATCATTTTAATTTAATTTAACGTATACGTTATTTAGGTATACCTAAATAACAAAATTTTAGCAATGAATTACATATAATTAGACACTTCAAAGTTATACAAAATTAAGACAAAGTATGACAGAAAATATATTTTTATACGAAATAGTATTATTGATTAAACTAAATTCAGTTGACTTTATTTTAGGCAACAAATGTGGCACCACTATGTCTTATAATATAATTATAACCTCTTAGATTTATCTTAATTTGAATCAATGTTAACAAAACTATTTTAATGGGTTTATCCTTGTACTTCATCCTAGATAAAAACAAATCCCTTCTGGGCACTCGTAAAAAGAAAATCTTAAAGTAAAAAACGTAAAGAAATGAGAAAAAATCGTTTGAAATCTTTTTTCTAATGTCCAAATAGGAACAGATTAAAAAAGTAGGCTCTGTTTTAATTATAAGTGGTAGATTCATAGATTTATATTGTAACAATTTTTATTGTTTTTGGAGTAGGATCAAAAGGTATGAAAACTTCGGCTTCCTGTAGCCAGTTTTTGTAGGATTGATGTGATTGGGCAAAACAATTTTGTTACATTTAAAATTATAATTATAAGCGACGTGTTTTTTTTTCTTAATTGATGCATAAAATATTTTTTAAATATGTAGTCCTTATCTTTTTGGAATATATGGCTACCAGGATCAACTATGATAACTTTGTTTACTTGAATAATTGAATTCACTTGGTTCTGAGGGTTTAAATTTGGTATTGTTACCTAATTTCCAATATATATTCATTAGTTTATTTTAAGCTCGTTAATAATAAAATTATTTCGCACACAGACACGGCGTGCTTCAGGACTGGCTGAAAAGGATAAACCAGGGCGAGGGTGGACTGGAACAGTTCTCACAGGGCTACAAGTACTATGGCCTCCATTTTCAACCCGACAATTCGGTTATAGCCCGTGAATGGGCGCCTGGAGCCAGGGATGTCTACCTCACTGGTGATTTCAGTAAGTTGTCCTTTATTTCGAAGGAATACAATCATTTAGTTAAATCGTTAACTCTCCGCAGATAACTGGCACTGGGAGTCGCACCCCTTCAAGAAGCTCGACTTTGGCAAGTGGGAGCTTGTCCTGCCCCCCAATGCGGACGGCAGTCCGGCCATCAAGCACTTGAGCGAAATTAAGGTGATCATTCGCAACCATTCCGGCCAGTTGCTGGACCGCCTGTCGCCATGGGCCAAGTACGTGGTTCAGCCACCCAAGTCGGCCAATCAGGGCGTCAACTACAAGCAGTACGTGTGGGAGCCACCGTCGTACGAGCGTTACCAGCGCCAGCATCCTCGTCCGGCCAAGCCAAAGTCGTTGAGGATCTACGAGTGCCATGTGGGCATTGCGTCCCAGGAGCCTCGTGTGGGTAGCTACGATGAGTTTGCCGACCGGATTGTGCCGCGCATTAAGCGCCAAGGATACAACTGCATCCAGGTGATGGCCATTATGGAGCATGCCTACTATGCCAGCTTTGGCTACCAGGTTACCAGCTTTTATGCTGCCTCCAGCCGTTATGGCAATCCGGAGCAGCTGAAGCGTATGATTGATGTGGCCCACTCGCATGGTCTGTATGTGCTCCTGGATGTGGTCCATTCGCACGCATCTAAGAACGTGCAGGACGGCCTGAACCAGTTCGATGGCACCAACAGCTGCTTCTTCCATGATGGAGCTCGCGGCGAGCACTCGCTCTGGGACAGCCGTCTCTTCAACTACGTGGAGTACGAGGTGTTGCGCTTCCTTCTGTCCAACCTGCGCTGGTGGCACGATGAGTACAACTTTGATGGCTACCGGTTTGACGGTGTCACCTCCATGCTGTACCATTCGAGGGGCATCGGCGAGGGATTCAGTGGGGATTATAACGAATACTTTGGCCTGAATGTGGACACGGATGCCCTTAACTATCTGGGTCTGGCCAATCATTTGCTGCACACCTTGGATCCGGAGACCATTACCATTGCAGAGGTGAGATCGTTGAAGCTAGCCCAGGACCAAAATACATTCTCTCTTCTTTATAGGATGTTTCCGGTATGCCCACCTTGTGCCGTCCCGTTTCGGAGGGCGG
The DNA here is from genome assembly GCA_008042585.1 of Drosophila punjabiensis. Taxonomy (NCBI): domain Eukaryota; kingdom Metazoa; phylum Arthropoda; class Insecta; order Diptera; family Drosophilidae; genus Drosophila; species Drosophila punjabiensis. The sequence continues at coordinate 15,789 of VNJR01001091.1, forward strand.
CATCGGTTTTGACTACCGCCTAGGCATGGCCATTCCAGACAAGTGGATTGAGCTGCTGAAGGAGCAGAGCGACGACGAGTGGAATATGGGCAATGTGGTGCACACACTGACCAACCGCCGCTGGATGGAGAACACGGTGGCGTACGCCGAGTCACACGACCAGGCTCTGGTGGGCGACAAGACGATTGCCTTCTGGCTCATGGACAAGGAGATGTACACGCACATGTCAACGCTGTCGGATTCCTCGCTGATCATTGACCGAGGACTGGCGCTGCACAAGATGATCCGTTTGATAACGCACTCGCTGGGCGGAGAGGCATACCTTAACTTCATGGGCAACGAGTTCGGTCATCCGGAGTGGCTCGATTTTCCGCGTGTGGGCAACAATGACTCGTATCACTATGCCCGTCGGCAGTGGAATCTGGTCGACGATGAGCTTTTGAAGTACAAGTACCTCAACGAGTTCGATCGGGCCATGAACGAGCTGGAGGAACGTTACGGTTGGCTGCATTCCGGACCCGCCTATGTCAGCTGGAAGCACGAGGGCGACAAGATCATAGCCTTCGAGCGAGCTGGCCTGGTGTTCGTCTTCAACTTCCATCCTCAGAGGAGTTTCACCGGTTACCGCGTGGGCACCAACTGGGCCGGTACATACCAGGCGGTGCTCTCCTCCGACGATCCACTCTTTGGTGGACACAACCGCATCGATGCCAACTGCAAGCACCGCTCCGATCCCGAGGGCTATGCCGGGCGAAGCAACTTTATCGAGGTCTACACCCCATCGCGCACGGCCGTGGTCTATGCCCGCGTCAGCGACTAGCCAATGTCGAGATTTGAGCTGGACTCCAGACTCCAGGTCTCTGAAAAATTGTAAATGCCGGAACGAATTTCAGCCTTAGTCATAGTCTTTGTTAATGTTACGAATCGGAAAAATTGCCATCGTTGAAATATATATGCACACTGAGGTATAGTTTTCTAAAATTGATCTTGAATGGGTACTTAATGAGAAGGAAGGGATTAACATTTAGGGATTTTCGTTATAATTTTAGATGAATCTATTATAACTACCCGTTATCCTCCATTCTGATTTGTTATAATGTTACATTTATTGTAATTAATTGCGTTGTATGTATACATATGTAAACCTACGGAGATTTCAATTAATTCCACTTTCGTTAGCTTTACAAAAGCATTTTAAAATAATCCAACGATAAGAGGATACATTTCTTTTTTACATTTAAACTTAACATTAAATATAAAAGGTTTGTAAAAAATATAGAGAAATAAGACTAATCGTCGCTGCTAAACGACTCATCAGAGCTTGTATCCTGTTGGCGTCGTCCGCGTCTTCTTGATGGCGGCGGCTTCTTGGTGGCTGCCGGCTTTCGACCCTTCTTCGGCTTAGGCCCGCGACCTCGTTGCGGCTCAACCTCCGAGGTACCTGGCTCCGCCGATGGATTCGGATTCGGGTTGACCTGCAGGCACTCATTAAGTCGATTCTCGAACTCGGTTACCACGGCCTTGAGCTCCGGCTTGGCTAGTTTGTTAGTGTTGCTGATGATCAGCTTGAAGGACTGATAGACCTCATCCACCTGCACCTTGTCTCTGTAGTGCTGCATGTTGTCGATGAGCTTGTTCACCGACCGCTCGTTGTAGCTGAGCAGGCTGAGGCAGTAGGCGATATCGCGCCATTGGCGCTCAGCGCGTGTCACCGGGAAGCGCAGGCATAGCTTCTCAACGAGCGTCTCGATCTGGCGATCCTTCTGGATGAGTCCCAGAATGTAGGACATGGTCGTGCGGTATTTGTCCTCGTCCAGATTCAGGTTAATGTCGCCCAGTCGAGAGATGATGTCCGGCAGGACGTTGTACAGAATGTTGGACTTGTTGGCAATCTCCTTGAAGAACTGCTTGGTAATGTTGCGGATCTCCTCGTTCTCGTCCACGATGCACAGCGCCATGTCTGCGATCTGACCCTTCACACGAATCATCTCGTTGAGGATGAGGTGCGACAGCATCTTGACGGCGGTCAGCCGCAGTTCAGTGTTCGATTCGTGCAGCTGGGCGTAAAAGTGCCCCGTCCAGGGCTCGATGATGTTCGGGAAGCGGAAGGTGAGGTCCGACAGGCCCACCACCGTGTTGCACTTGATGCGAATGTTTTTGGTCAGGCTGAGGATGTTCATCAAGAAGCTCATGTTGGTTTCGCAGAAGCGCGACGACACGGTCATCAGGCGGGCGAGTGTCAGGGTAGCTGCCTGCTGCAGCTTGGCATCGCGGAACTCGCCGGGTCTCTGGCAGATCGTCTTGATGAATCGTGACAGCTTGGACAGCAGGGCCTTGGGATTGTACAGCAGCATGTCTTCGCCAATGCTGTGGATTTCCTCGGCAATGTTGTCCTCGGCTGTGGCACCCACCAGATCCTCGTCCGGCTCCTGCTGCGGTTCCGCCGTCACTCCGGACAACCGCTTGCGCACCTCCATGGCGGAGACGTTAAGGGTTTTTCTGTTGCTAACCGGCGGCGGCGGCTTGTTTCGATTATTCCGCTCCTCCTGCGCCGTCAGTTCCTCGCGGTACTTCATGTTGTTGTAGATGTCCATATCCAGGAAGATCATCTCCTTGATGGTCATGTATCCGATGCAGAACACGAAGCGGGAGACCAAGTAAACGGGCATCATCATCTTGCCCCGCTGGAGGCTTGTGTTCTGTGTAAACCGCTGAGTCTGCGTGAAGGGCTGAGTCTGTGAGCACGGTATCTCTGTTGGCGGCTGCGAGCAAAAATCGTTCTCCTTATCCGTCACTGCCGCTTGTGAGGGGGTCACAGCTGCCGCATCTTCCGCATGGATCAGCCAGCTCTCGTTGAACCGCTTGATCAGCGCCTTCACTAGCTGCTGCGAGATCACATCCGGCGCCTGGCACATCTTGTAGAAATACTCAAACACACTCATGGCCAGACTGTCAAAGTCCGACAGCTTCTGGTGGAAAAAGAAGTCCAGAAAGAGGCGGGTGATCTTCACCACGAATTCCGAGTCGCTGTCGTGGCGTTTGTAGATTTTGGCATTGTTGTTGGATTTCACAGAGTTGACCAGCAACTGAAGGCAGCCGGTAAAGATGCGCGGATCGCGGCGCACTCTTGCCCCAACGGCAATGTCCTCGATGATGGCGGTATTGGCCGAAGCAATGGCTGCCTTTGAGTCCGAGGCCATGATCAGAAGCTGCAGAGCGAGACGCGACTCGCCGGCGGTGGTTCCCTCCAGCTTAAGGGTGAAGCGCTCGAAGAGCACCTGAATGACCGAGGCATCGATATCGCCAGTGGCAATCCACTCGGCCATCACGGATTCCATGGCCGTGTAGTGACCATATTCGATTTCCGAGAGGAATTTGGACAAGTTCTGTACCACGCGGATAGCGTGAATGCGTCCCGTTTGATCCGTGGTGAACAGTACCCGCTTGTAGGCATTAGAGACGGCGTCGCGCTTCTCCTTGTCCGAGGACCAAACGAGCTGCAGCATCCGCTGCATTCCCGACTCTGTGCCATGAATGCCGAACATGTAGCCCGTGGTAAATAGGTCCACTGCCTCGAACACATCCGTGTTCGTCTTGGACATGAGCAGCTCGTGCAGCTTGGGAAAAGCCGATGTCATTAAGACAGCAAAATCGATGCTATCCTTGAGGAACTGCACCGTTGCGATCTGCTGCAGCATCTCCTCGTTGCTTTGCTTCAAGCCGGCGGCCACCAGGTGATATGTCTTCAGCAGGGCCAAAACATACACGCAGTGCTCATCGTGCTTCAGCTGGGAGCTAAGAGCCTGATTACCGGCCAAATAGTCGACCTTGCGGACCAGCACAATAACGTCCTTGTAGTTCTTCTCGCGCATCATTGGCACGATCTTCTGCAGCAAGGCCTCGTCACTCTCTTCCTTGTCGAACTGCATGTCAGGGAACTGTGTAAGGTTCTCCTCGATGAAGGGCAGAATATCGGGGGCCACGGTGCCCCACTCCTCGTTCAACTGCTCCTGCTGCTGGCGCTCCTCCTGGAGCACCTCGTCAAGCTTCTCCATGGCTTCAACTTCCTTTGCATGCTTGGCACGAAGCTCATCGATAGACAGCTTGCTAGAGTAGGGATTGCTCTCCAGAGCGGATTTAATCAGTTGCATGGCTGCACGTCGCACCAGCGAGCTCTTGTCCTCCAGCCGTCCGATGGCCTCGCTCAGCACGTTGATGATGAAGTTAAGCGGAATGGCGTGCTGCACCTTCAGGTGATGCCAGATGCTAAGCACCTTAGAGCGTACGTGCGCCGATACGTCACAAATGTGGGCCAAGAGATGCTCAAGAAACTCGTTGCGTACCTCTTTCAGCTCCTGGCTGAGGCCCTCCGATGTCAGTTCGCTGACCACCGTGTCACCAATGATTTGGAGGACACAGTTCCGCAGCGTATGCGACTGGCAGTCCAGCAGATCATCAGCCAGCTTCGCGAGATGCGGTATGATCAGCGAGGGAGCGATGTTCGAGAACTCGGTGAGGAAGTTGGCAAAGTGCTTTGACACCGCCGAATCGGAGCTGTCCAGCATTAGAGCATCCACAATGCCCTTGATCAGTATGGAGAAAACCGATGAGATGCTGTATTCCTCATGCAAAAGGAAGATACCATTGGCCACGGAGACGGCTGCGTGTTCGGTGCCGCGAAGGATCTGCAATATGCGGACCGGAAAGGTCATGGCATGATTGAAGCGCTTGATGGCAGTGCCCAGGATCTGAAAGACCGTGTCGAAAACGTGCCGGTTATCGCCGCGCACCGGCAGCAGCTCCAATGTCCGATAGCAAATGTCACAGAGCATTGAGACAAAGTCCTCCTCGGCGACGGGCGGACTCCATAGCTTCTCGAGCGGACACTGCATCACGTTAAACAGCTGAACAAGGAACTTGCCGCGCTTGACGTCCCAGTCGGGGAAGTTCTCCAACGATTGCTCTGCCTGCTTACCGCGTTTCTTCTGCGCGTTGAGCAGGCCCTCGCGCTGTGCCTGCTGGAAGCCATTGTCGATCTTCCGAACGATGTTTATCTGTAGGTAGAGCGTCATCTTGGTCAGATTCAGGTATCTGTTGCGTTGCTGGTTGCTCATCGGCTCGCTGGCGGTCAGCAGTGGTTGCAAGTCCTGGCCCAGGTTGTCCACAGTCAAGTAAAGCAGGTCAAAGGCCCGCATTAGGTTGCGAATGGTAGTGTCACCGCCGCCTTGGGCCTCGATAATTGAGTAATATGTGTCAAAGTGCTCGAATATGTAGAACGGGTCACGCAGGCGGGCCTTGCGCTTGCATTCCAACAGCTTTTGGGAGATATCTGTGTTGCCGAAGATCTCCTTCACGTAGTACTGATCGCCGCAGCTGTTGACCAGGTCCGTGGCGTTGAGCGGCAGCACGAACTGGAAGTCTTGAGTTTCTTCCATCGTTTGCTTAAATTTGTTTAAATGAATTCAACTCAATTTCCAATAGCGTTTGTTTTTCGATTTTTGTTTTTCGGCGGTGGCGTCCTAGAGATGTCAAATCTTGGCGGCAGAATCGGCCAGATAGATGATCACCGTTATCGATAGAGTTGCCAGATGGGTTAAAATATCGATATATTGAGCCAGCAGCAACTAGAGTTGTTTTTAAGTATATATTTTTGTCTGCAGTACATTTCTGTACCTTATTCCCTCGAATGCAAATTTAAAAAGTTCATAACTAGTACAGTTTCCATACAATCGATATATTGCCGCCAGCAAGCAGCTGTGAGAGTAGTGCTGCAAAAGTCTACACACAATTGAGTTTATCAACACTGTTCTGTCGTGCTCCAATAAAATTGGTTATTATTTTGCAGATTAACCACTGATAAGATATAGTAGCTAAGTTTGATTGGGCTTCAATTAAGCGTCCCGACTGACCAGTGAAGTGACACTCTTCCAGGTACCACGTGTGCTTTTGGAGGAAGGCTAAATTTCCTTTGTTTAAGAGTGCAGTTTGCAGTTGCAACAAACTGCAACAAGTGGAATTTTTGGGTTTAAATTTCTAAAAGCGGATAAACCAATCAACTTTAGGCAAACGTGAGTATTTGAGTGAGTTTTAGGTTTCAATAATAATAATTAACTTTATTTCAAACTCCCTATGTGCAGTGGAAGTCTTCAACCTGGACGATTTCGACGACTTTGCCATGGATTTCTGGAGTATTTTCTTCTTTTTTGTACTGACCTTCCTGGTCATGAGTTGCTGCGGATATTGCTGCACCAGCAGGCGCCAGGGCGCTATTTTGTCCAGTGAGTATAGAAATATATTTACAAATTCATCCATTAAATTGAATAAAACCCCCGCGATGAGTCATGAGCCACCCCAACAGCAAATAAACAACAAAAAAGGGAGGAGTTTTTTTGACTGAAAAAGAGCAAATAATGATTCGCTTCAGTGTGTGTGAGATTATACTGATTATATATTTGTATTTTTGTATATTCGTGTTAAGTAGTGATTAATATTTATGTACGCAAATCGAACAGAAAGCCAGAGAGCTTTTCGGCAAGTTTCTTGGCAATATTTAACGTTTCTGCTTCCCCCTTTGATTCGTAAACAAAATCAATTAGACTCACGCGTTTATTTAATTATTTTTATCAGCATGGGCCAAAAGTCTTATTATCAAATTAAGTTTATTTGCGAGCTATCACATATGAACTTTTATCTTATCAGCAGAAGCTTTTCCACAAAAGCCATTGGAGTTTACTTTGTGGATAGCAGTCGAGTATTGACATAAAAATGGGTTATCTATGGTTCCCTATAGTTTTTGCATAATTTTCCATTTTTAATGAATTTTCCCAACCTGTATTTTCACAATTATCCTATTTATCGCAGTTATCTATATTAAAATCGATTATTGTTTCTACTTAGCAACCTTATTTTGATAACAGATAAGAGTTATCTATAATTCTTGCTGTTTATTTATTAGTTTTCATTAGATAATAACCATAATAAATTTACGTAAAAAGTGTCTATATTGTTGAAATACTTTTAGCTACCATTCCTTATTGGTTTTATTCCAAGATTTGCTATTTTATAAAAGTTTTTCATTATGATAAAGAGTTTTATGTTTTCATTAGCTTGAAAATCGGGTATAAACTTTGCACATAGTAACTAAATCTTTCAAAAATATTCATTATCTTAAGTTTTTCTATAGAAATTAATATCTTTTGTATACATATATAGACTTTGTTTCTCTTATCAAAGCCTTTTTTCAAGTAAACATTGAATATACTTTATGGTCAGCTACTTCATCAAAAAATTAAGTTAAATCAATTTAAAACTCACCAGGGAATTCCCATTAATTATTCAAATTTCACCATAAATCTAGCTCTCTGCTACTTTTAGGGCTTAAAATGTTGCCTAGTGACTCATTTTCGGTAGCGTTTCTTCGATAACAACGTGATTTATTTATTTTTTATAGAGATAAGGCAACTGACAATTGTATCCATAGCATAGGAAATGTGCGTTCTGCAGTATTCACCTGAACTCTAAACCGATCGCGTGGCGCTCTCCCAAAAAAATAAAGATCATTTTAAAAATGATTTACATATATTTTGATGTGTGGTTTCCCATTATTATGGTGTTCTTTGTAGTGATCTTGATCCTGGTTCTGTTGCGGGTCCGTCGAGCCCGTCAGCTTCGGATGGCTAGCGCTACTGTGATCAGCGATGGTGAGAGCAAGTCGTTAAATAACCATCACGGAGTGATTATCTTCGCTGGTATCTGCGATTCTGGGAATAATCACTTCAGACAGCACATCTAATCACGGCCTCTTTAAGTACCCAAAATCTAAGTCGCCATTTGCATTGGGCGCCTCTTGCTCCTGATTATCGCCTTAATTTACAAATCGTTAATGTCAATTGTTAGTATTCTCGGCAATCTGTGTTTTTTTTGCTAGCAAACGTTTGACGTCAAGCCGCAGTGGGTTCTTCTTTTTACCTGTATATGATATTAAATTATATTTACTGGTGTTCAAATTAGGCGATATGGGTTTTGATTAGATGCCCCGAAAATAGTTTAGAACAAGGTACAGAGGGAAAATCCCAATTTCGAAGAGGTTTTCTTTTAAATTAGGTAACAGCAAAGCAAGTATGTTTCTGTTTGATTTGGAACTGAAAAGTTGTTATTTTAAAGATGTATGGAATATGGTATTTCTTGATGTATCAAGAACTTGCATATTATATCCAATGAGGCTTTGGTTTCTTGGGTATTGCTCTTAACATCATAGAGTGTTCTCGTAGTTTTTTGTTTCGCTTGCGAGTTAACTTAATTGTATTTGAAGAAATAAAGAGGCTTATAAGAAACTCTCTCGTTCGTTATTGCTGGTGCATTGCAGACAGAGCGTGGAGCAGATATTGAGAGCAATATGCATTCATGGGCAAGAGAGCTTTCCGTAAAGCAAGTGGTCTCAAGAGAGAAAGAGCTGCTCTTTTGAAATGCGAAAGAGAGCTTTCCGTAAAGTAAGCGGTCTTAAGAGAGGAAAAGCTGCTCTTTTGAAATACGAAACCTCGTTCCAAGTCCAAGTTCAAGCACCTCCAAGATGACTGTACTTGAAGCAGTCCATATATGTTACTTATAGGTTTTTTTTTCGCTGTTGCGTTATACGAGACCCTTTCCTCGGCAGATTGTAAACAATGGTCTTCTGTTGGCTGAGTACTTCAGACAGACAGGTTTATATTTCCCTCGTTTCTGTTGAAAAATCATTATTGGCAGAAGGAAGACCGATGTTAGCCGGTGTTTTTCCTTCTCGTATTTTATTTGCTTACCCCGACTAGCTGGCTGGCTTCGATAAGGTGTAATTAAATTATTTGATTACTGCTGACGTCTGTACGGATCGCAGATTTGTGGGAATATTGTTAAGGGTAATCGCTCGATGAGGATCCCCCAGAAGTTATAAATTTTGGATGGAAATCGAAACCGAATTTCTCTATTTGATTGATGCGGACTATTGACGCAGGTTTCAAGCTGTAAATACAATGTCCACTTGAGAACTTTTATGGTTCCCCCCGATTCTATGCTAGCTTTTGGCACCGGTATCAGGACTATATGGCGTCTTTAAGCCGATTAAACGAGGGCAGCGCGTCACCAAACGAAGGGGTCGCTAATCTTATCGGTATTCCAACCCACTGCCAGCCTTCGTGGGTCTGGGCCTGTGAGGGATCGATCCGACGACGAGTGCCTGTAGTCTGTGGAGTCTTACAAAAGTCGGCGAGGAGTCTCCTCCAGTTCACACTCATCGTCGAACGTCTGCGCAATGAACACGAGGAACGCATCGGCGTAGCTCCAAACTTTCGTCGAAAAAAATCCCCGAAAAGAAGACTGCCTGCCAAATCGAATCTGTTAGTTAGTTAATTGTAATTAAAATAGTTGTAAATCGTAACGATGCCGCATGTACCGGGTGAGAAGGACTTGGAGGTGTCCACAATTGTCCTGTGCTCCATCTTCGTTGTGGTCCTTTGCGCCGTCCTGGTGCTCATAATCCGTTCGGCGATCCGCAAAAGGAAACAGCGGCTGGCGGACAAGGGCGTCATCGAAGCAAGTTAGTATCTGTGGGTCGAGCTGGAGAAGTCCTAGTCCTTAGATTCGTTCCTGTCTTGTGTTTAAGCTCATTTGTATGTAGATGTTGTGTTTTAAGTTCCTGTGTTTTAGGATCCTTTGTTTAAGGATTCTGTGTTTTAAGATCCTGTGTTTTTTTAGATCCTGTGTTTTAAGTTCCTTTGTCTTAAGTTCCTGTGTTTTAAGGTTACTGTGTTTTAAGCTATTATGTTTAAAGTTCATATGTTTAAAGCTCCTGTGTTTTAAGTTTCTGTGTTTTAAGTTCCTGTGTTTTAAGTTCTTATGTTTAAAGTTACTGTGTTTTAAGATTCGTTGTCTTAAGTTTCTGTGTTTTAAGATTCTTTTTATTAAGTTCCTGTGTTTTAAGTTCTTTTGCTTAAAGTTCCTGTGTTTTTTTAGATACTGTTTTTTAAGTTTCTGTGTTTTGAGTTCCTGTGTGTTTTGTTTGTCTCAAAGCCGCACTTTTTGTATTTTTTGATAAATAATATCTGAATATATATGTATTTGTAACATTTATGTGCTTGCCTTTGATTTGTTGTGGTTTTTATACATATTTTTATGTAAACAGTATAAGACAAGTATATTTAAAACAAATATTTGTTAAAATTAAAAGAGTTTTGTAAGAAACAAAACGTGTATTAGCCAAGATTTCAACCTTTTCTCAGCTTTGAAAGATAATTCCTATTTTCATAAGAGCCCAAAAGTAGGCTGCATAAATATGAGAAACGTTTTCAATTTTAATTCAACAAATAGTGCCTTAGATTAAACCAAAAACAGATGTGTCGTTGTGCTTGATTTCTTTTTTTTATTTATACAGACAACACAAAACATATTTATTTTTCATCTTTGAGCACAAAGTGTTGAATTTTTTTTTCAAGTCAACTTTGGTTAAGTGACAGTTAATGCTTTTCGAGATAATTGAATATTTTGTCTCACTTGAAATTGACATCTGTTTCAAAATTCTGGCCTCAACAATTACCAATAGTCACAGTCTTTCATTCGTTTTTGTGGCCTCAAGTCGATCAGTCCATCAGTGAAGTTTATTTCTTACTTTTAAAAGAAATATAAAAATATTCAATGGGTGTTGAGGAGTTTCTATTTCCCATATTCTTGATCATTATGATGTCTATACTGATTCTGGGGCTTCTCCTACGTTGCTGCATGGCCATCAAGTACGTCATTAAGCGAGTGAGATATTCGAGTGAGTAAAATGAGTAATTCAGCTTGGGAATTTCGATTCATTCAAAGCAGCAAGCTTGGGGTTTTCCCGCAAACAAAAACGAGTCTCAAGCGAGAGCTTCTGAGCTTCTGTCGATTCTGTCGCTTAAAAAATTGCTGATCAGTTTGTTTTCTGAGCTCGTTGCGGTGAAAAGTGTTTTGGTTTCTGATTTTTAGCATGTCTTTCCATTTCGACGAAAGGGATCCGGATGCCCCGGGACACGATATACCATTTAAGACTTACAAGACTATTATAATTGCATTTTCCCTCATTTGGATTTGTTTTGCAATCTTTTGGAATTGTTGTTGCAAAAAGGACAAAGGTATGCATTAAATAAGATTTTTGCTTAATTAGAGAGAGAAACCTAAAGTTATTTATATTGAAGTTAAATTCACAGAAGGGTAAACTTTGTTTATTTGACTTGATTTTCTGCTGATTCTCCTTCAAGTGCTTCTCAGCATTATTTTCTGAGAGACAGCCAGCGAGTATCGTTTGTTTATAACTCTGATATTTGATTCAATTGATATTTGCATCGGCTTAGCTCTTCTTTTTTATGAAAGGTAGAAGTTGTTCATTCAGTTTTATTCCCTCAAGTCGAAAAGTCGTGCATAAATTTGTTCTTTAAAAATGGAGTTTAATTTATTATTTTTCATCATTTGGGCCTGGGATGCTCTGGTTATTCTTGGCCTTTTGCTGAATTGTTGTATAAACATATGGAAAAAGATAGGTATGAATCTTGTATCTTATCAAGTTTTAATTTTTCATCTGCTTATCTAAAACTAGTGTTTGGATCTCCTATGAATGTCAGTTTACTCTCGCAGTTCGTGAATAACGCTTGTGGCTTGATAATGTTTAATTTTCTTTCTTTTCCTGACTTTAAAGACACTTTTATTTCCAATAAGACTGTCTTAATTTTGATATTTGTGATCATTATACTAATTCTCTTATATGGCTGTGTGGCGTGTTGCAATTGTTTGAGTGCAAAAGAAAAAAGTGATAATATTAATAGGAAAAGTAAGTTTAAAATCTTGATTAATCTTTATGGCTTCCAAATGAGTAACTGTGTCAATATATTTTACTATTTACATTTGCCTGGATATCGCTTTAGGATAAGATTTCTTTTGTTTAGTTTGTTTCTGCAGTTGGTGAAATTCAGACATGAATAACTCTTACCTTATTCTACCTTGGTCCACAAGGGATCTGCTTTTCAACAAGTATTTCTTGGCCTTTGTCTTGCTTTTCGCTTTGCTAATTATTTGGGATTTAGTAGCATGTTTGAGCTTTTTTAAATGCAAGCCCAAAAGAGGTCAACAAGGAAACTGTGAGTAGTTCTAAAATCCATTATCTAGAAAATAATATTAATTAAATTCTGTTACCAAATATTTATCTACTCAAAATGTTAAATTAATTATTATATTAATAATATTATTTTAACTTTGAATTAGGTACCTGTTCTTACCGCTTTCACTGATAATCTTAAAAGTATGCCAATAATGAGTCATAACAATTTCATCAGGTTATCTCAGAACTTGATCTTCATAACTTTCTTGGAATATTTGCCTCATGTAAATAAACCTAAACCCAAGTCGGGGAAAAATAAAAGCTCAAGTCCCCTGATAGCCACAAGTGCACCTATTATATTTGCACGGAACTAGTTTTTGTTTTTATATTTGATGTCGTCATCGAAAGCTCTTGCGGCAGATTTATAAACTCAGTCTTGTAAAATGAGTGTTATTATGATTATGGGTATAACCCATAATATATCTCTTTGGCTTCCTATCGGCAAAGTATATTTATGGATGAAATATTCAAGTCATTGTCCAAAAAAGAACGCGATTTACTACGACGTGATTTTAGTTATCAGTTAAACGTGAAAATTTTTTATTTTTCGATTTGCTATTTCAATCTGTCTGGAATTTTAATTGGAGGGAGGTTTTTTTTGAGGTAGAGAAAAGGATTATTCAGATCCTTTATTTTGAAGTTAAAAACTATTTTAAAATCATTTAATTATTGGTATTTGATTTTTAATGAGGTTGTCTGTAGGTAAACCATCTCGTTATCAGTTAAGAAACTATTATAAACAAATTTTTAAGTACCCCAATTTACTATCCTATATCTTAACATTATTTTTAAAGTATTCCAAGTTTTAGGATTCACTCCCTGTGATGAAATACTTCCCAACAAATCCCGCATGTGACGTCCTATCTTGGCATTATTAGATTAAGGACTCTGAATTTGGAGTGGGTAATGACTAGTGCCTTTTTTTGTTATTATATTTGTGCAATATATAAAGTATACTGATAAAAGTGACAGTGATTACATTTGCTAATGTGCAATGTTAATACCTTAATGCCAATCAATTAGTAAGCTAATGGCCCCTAGAAAGGATAAATTGGGTGACGTAAATCCTGAATTGCTGGGTCATCCGGTAAATAAATTACGTGAATACAATTTAGTTGAGTTTTCGACGGTTCTTCAGAATGAATGCCACCATTTTTGATGTGTTAGATCATATCTCGGTGCGACAGCACTTCATCTTGACGTTTCTGTTCCTTGAGGCGGGTATCCTATCGGTTTTGGTGGCTCTAACAGTGCTCTATGCCTTAATCCTTGTCCGGAATTCGGAGGATTTTCATTATCGATAAAGAGTTAACTATGGAGAAAAACGAAACTGAGGTGATCACGAGCTTGCACCATCAGCATCCCTCGCAGATGGGTTCTTACCTTTACTTTATTATTCGGATAAGTCTCAAATTATTTCTGCTGACATTTATCGGCTTTGCACTATATCGGAGGCAGCGTCGTCGGGCTCTCAACAATCCAAGTAAGTTGCTGGAAAACGAACTCTGGGAGAACTGTGTGCTGTTATCACTGATAACTGCTATCTTTATGAGAGTGCGATTGCCCTTTTCTTTTGGCCATTACGGGGCACATTTCTCGATTGCCAATCCGCCGTCGTTTTAGTTCTACGCTTCTGTTTAGTCTTTGTGCGCCGCTTACTCGGTCAGTAACGAGAAATCATGGATGATTCCGGCATCTACTGGATACTCTTCTTCACCTTCTCCGTATTTTTCATGACCTCCGCCGCGGTCTTCCTAACGAGAGGACGCACCCAAAGGGCGGCTTTAACCAAGGGTGCAGGTGTGTGTTTGTGTCTGTGTTTTTGATGGAATAATACCCTGATCAAAGCTATAACCCTTTATTATATAGCTTTAGCTTTTAGTTATAAATTGTGGTCTCAGTGGAGTAAGAATACCTTTTCTTTGGATGATATAGTGATAACTCTACTTATAATTGATTTAAAGATCTGTGAAAATGGAAGAGCCACTAAAAAGGGCCAAAAGTGCCGCAGATAAGAGTAAAAAGTGTAATTTTTATATAAAAACTAATCAGTTATTTGAAGATCTCCCTTTTCAGTGCGATAACGTTTTTTTTGTATTTATAAAAAAAGCTAAAAAGCTTTAATCAGTCGTATTCGTCGCTTTAGAGTGTCAACACGCCATACATTCGCAATGGAGGATTATTTGATTCCCATTATAGCTTTCTCAGTTTTCCTGACAATTGCCATTTTGATGATCACTTTGCTGTACTGCCTGGTTAAGAGATACAGAGCAAGAGCCACAAATGTTACATACGGCAGTAAGATAACAAGTTAAAGTGCAATTTTGATAAACTAATCAGATTGAGAGGGTTGGTGGAGGAAAGTGTGATTGTGTGAATGGTGAACTCACATTGAGTAAGATTTCTAAGTGATATTATTATATAGTTTCCATTAAATAGTCATGATTGATATGTTAAATATAAATTAAGTCTGTAAAGAACACACGTGCTTGTTGGAAGGAAAACTGCAAAAAAACGTTCATTGAAATTGGTCTATGAATAACCCAAACAGAATTAGAGGGAATTAAATAACACACGTGGTTGCTGAGGTGGTGAACTCCCTTTTTTAGTAAAATAAGTGCAAATAATCCTTTGTCTTAAGTGTCGCGATACAGAATTAAAGGGTATTAGAGAGAATTTTACCCTTTTTCAGTAATATAAAAGCATAAAAATCACCCAAAAGTCCATTGTTATAGTCAGTTGTAATTGTGTTACCGATCGAACTGGAAAAGGAGAAGCTGAATTATATTTGCAATGGAACTTTGTTTCTGTTGGTTTTTTTCATCCATAGTTACCTCTTGTATTTGGTTTATTGTGAACAATTTGTTCACCAATTGTAAGGAACCTGACAAAAAATGTAAGAAAATAAGGTTTACTTACGAAACTTTTGGATTTGAAATTTAACAAATGACAAATGACAATTGGACGGTGAACTCCCTCTTTGGGTGCGATAAGGGCACTTTGCCCATAAAAAGCCCATTTGCAAATCAGTTGATATCGTACTTCCCATCGGACAACACCTTTTGAGTTCGAAAAAAAGAGAACATAATATGGAAGGATATTTAATTCCCATTATAGGATTCTCAGCTTTTCTGCTACTAGCCGCCATATTGTTCACCTTGCAGTATTGTGTTTTTAAAAAGTTAAGACAAAGAACCACTACGGTTACAACTCAAAGTAAGAAATCAAGTTCAAATGAATGAAAAATCATAAAGTTTAAGTGATATGAATCGATGAGTAATCAAACCAGTGAAAGTGCTCAAAAACACATGTGCTTGTTCCATGGTAAACTCCCTTTTTTGGGTGAGATAATAGCACTCTATCCATCGACAGGCTATGTGAAATATCAGTTATAATCGCGTTCCCCAACGGATAGCACCTGTTGAATTCGGAAAAACCAAAACAAATCCCAATAATAAATATATCGCCATGAAGGCTTACGTAGTGCCCATTATAGCAGTTTCCATTTTCATTGTCATTAGCTGCCTGATGTTTACACTTTTCTTTTGCCTCGTCAGGAAACTTCAAAACACGGCCAGAGCTCGAAGTAAGAATCGAAAGTAACTTCTAGTGCAATTGATGTATTTAATTGTGATAAAAACACAGTGAGAGTGTGAAAACATATGTCCAACTTGGCTTTGTGAACGCAATTGCTTATCTCGGCGATTGGTCATATAAACTTGGCTGCCATTGATTAGACATGGTTTGAACGAGTGGCTCGTGGCTCGTTGGCCAGCCAGATGAGAGCTTTTTTGCAGTCTGCTTCGGTATCGTCTGGAAGGCGATTGTGTGTTCAATACCAAGTTCCAAGTTTAATCCCCGCGTACTGCTATCGGAAATGTGGGCATTTTTCGTAGGACTAATTATTGCCTTTACCATATTCATTGTAACATCAATTGTGGTTTGCATAAGGCGAAAGCAAAAGGCAGCCAGAAATGTGGGCTATACGATCGGCGAAGGTGGTGGTAAATGCAATAAGATTTTATATGTTTCAAACAGAAAAGTGATCAATTGATTGTTATGATTAAATGTTATTAGTTAGATATTCAACTATAATATAGTTATATATATATAAATGATCGAATTGCCTAAAAATGAAGCATAAACTAACTGTATAGCAAACGCTTATCGTGGGATCTTATCCATATAATCGGTCATCATTTAGATTAGACATAACTCAACGCGTGGGTTTTATGGCCATCCAAAGAGAGCTTTTTCTGCAGTCTTCTTTGGCAACGTCTGCAAAGTGAATGTGTTGTTTTTCTTCAAATTTAATTCCCTTATAAAATTTTTAAAAATGTTGGAAATTATAATTTGGTTTTCTATTCTATTTACCGTGTTTTTTATAACAACGATTGCGGTTTGCATTAGGCGACAGCAAAAGGCTGCCAAAAATGTTGGCTATACAATTAACGAAGGTGGTAATTAATTCAAAAATTAAATATTTTACGTACAAGAAAAGTTCAATAATTAATTCTATGCCAAGTTTAGTTTGCACTTTATCATGATTATACGAAGATAATGTAATATCTATAAAGCTTATCGGTTACATGACAGCTACATTGTAGAAGTAAATACCAGATATAAGTACCTTACACTGCTATATGCTTCGATTTTCTACTTATTCTTAACATTTTAGAGATTACGAAGTTTTTAAGAACACAAGAATGAAGCACTTAACTAACTAAAAAATGTAACAAAATTAAGCTTCCTTTAAAGTATACAAAATATTTAGTTCGCTGCACTTACTTAAAATATATAAAAAAATTAAATTAAATCAATTTCATTGCTGACACTTTGTTTTCGAGTGCAAAAAAAATGGGGGAACTTTTTCATTCTGTTTATGAAATTAATCAGAACTGGTGGCAGCTTATCGGAGACCATTGCGACTCAAGTGGTTTCTGATGGGATGATGACTCACTTTTATTATTGGCACAGCAGTTCTTCTTCCGTTTCTAATTTTCAATTTCTACTTTCTGCCTTGCCTCTCGTTGCAGCTCCCGTGGTGGTAACATCCGCCACCCACACGGCTCCTGGCGGATATCCGGTCACACAGCTGCCGCCGCCAGGATATCCGGCGAGCAATGTCTACACTCCCGCTCCATATCCCGCTCAGACCACCGGGTAAGTGCAAAATTAAAGCTAAAAGTGGACCTGTTTCTATATCTCACTATCTCTTCTCTCTCCTCTCTGTATGTGTGCTTGTCCTGCAGCAATGTGACCGTCCAGATGCCCATGCCGATGGCCCAGCAGCAGCACCAGCAGATGCCCATGCCGATGCCCGGGTAAGTTTGGCCTTAAACCAAACCAACTGCAAATGCAAATACTAATTACTACGTTTTTCTTTTTTTGCCTAACGCAGCATGCAGACGCATGGCGTGGCATATCCTCCCTATCCTGGCGCCGGCCAGGCCAACATGAATCCGCCGCCATACGACATGGCCATGGCCAATCCCGGTCCGAGCGTAATGCCCGCCGGCTACGAGAAGCAGGCCCCCTACAATCCCAACTTCGGGCAGTGATTGGCCACTGACACGAACTGACAGTGAAATCGATGTGCGGCGATCCGGTTTTGAGCCTTTTTTCATCATAAATTTTATACTCTCTCTGCTTATTGGATACATTCGTTATTTACCACATTCGTGCATCTTTTTATTTTAATTATGCAAACAAAAACAAAAGAGAAAAATGAACTCTAAATTAGTCAAACGATTCATTTCCCAAGTGCCGTGGGGAAAAACCAAAGTGAGAGCGACCGCAAAACGAGCCATTTTTTTTATATATTCCTTGTGATGTAAATATTACTTAAGCGCAACATAGTATTAATTTATACATCTACCTTAAGGAAAACTCCCAAAAACAAAACAAACGAACGCCACATGAAGTGTTGAATGTTAAATAAACAAGTGGAGTGCACAATTCTATACAAACTAAATTTGTAGAGATGTGCACTTTCACGAAAAAAACACAAAAAATCAGAGAACTAAATTGTTTTAATTATGATGCCTCCAGACGACGCTGCGCGGGGTCTCTCCTCTAAATAAATGGAATAAGCATGACTTATTGATTAAACTGTTCATATGTTAAGGGTGGAGTGAGACTCGGTGTGTGTAGCGATAGTTGCGCTTCAGCGGGAATCGATTGGCTGGCAAACTCTATAAGAGGCAGCCTCGGGTGGCCAGAGCTGGCCAAATTGGCTGTTTCGTTGAGATGTTGGATACCATGTGGCCGCCGCCGGCGTTGCTGCTGCTGCTTCTAGGAGGGCAACAGCTTCAGGCCTTTGACTACTGCGATCCGGCTGTGTGTCCTGGCCCCGAGAAGCACATAGCCTGCAATAACTTTGGGGTAACTTTGAGGCTACACTTAACGTACACTCCTTAACCCCGACTTCGATCCTTATTGCAGAGGCTGGCGGACAGCTGCAGTCCGGATGCTCATGTGGTGCGTTTAACAACGGCCCGCCGCACCATGATCCTCAACGAGTTGAACGAGTATCGCGATAGGGTGGCGCGTGGCGAACTCGTGGGCTTCAGCCCGGCTACCCGGATGGCCACGCTGCAGTGGGACCAGGAGCTAGCCAGTTTCGCCGAACTAAACGTAAAGCGGTGCGCTTTGATCAATGATCATTGCCGGAACAGCGAGCAGTTTCGCATTGTGGCTCAGGTAGTAGCCGAAGGCGGCTGGGTACGGGATCCAAAACCTAAAGGTTCTGTGTATGACCATCCCGAGGACGAGGTGATCAAGGCAACGCTGGATCAGATGTTCTCCGAGTACAAGGAGTGCAGCATGCGTGATATTCTCGCCTTCAGTCCGCCTAGCAACAGGTAGGTTAGAGCACCAACACCGCTCACCCGACTCGAGTCCGAAACCTTCTCACCAGAATCCTCCATTTGTGGGTCAGTCGGTGTATTGCCTACTTCACACAGCTCGTCCGGGACAGCACCACCCATGTGGGCTGCGGCATTCTCCGGCAGACGAGCAACACCACCAACGAGCATGGCCAGTGGGTGGCCAATGTCCACCAGTATATGACCTGTAACTTTAACCGGGCGGACGAGGTCAATGCCCCCGTCTATCAGAGCGGTGACCGACCAGCCACCGATTGTCGCAGCGGACGCAATCCTGTCTTCATCAATCTGTGCTCCGTGAATGAGATCTATGACAGTGGCAACCTGCAGGGGTTCTTCTGAACTGAAGAGGGAGTGGTAACAGGATCGAAGCAGGTTAATCCTGCGGGTTTTTCGGATGCAAAAATAAGTTATATAAATAAAGGTAAAGGTTAATAAAGGAAGGGGGTTTGTTTACCTGATTTTAATTGATATAAGAAATTGGTTCACCAAACTTGATACTAATTATATTCTTAATTTACTTAAGTTAGGATGGATAAATATCTCAGGATCTAGGGTAAGCTTTAATATTCCAGGACATCTTCCAAATTGGCAATACAAAATCACAATTATTTAGTCTTAAATTCAATTAAAAAAGTGTTAGTTTGCTAATGAAAATCTATAAATATGTTATAAAAATATTTGAATTATATTTCAACAATTTCTCTTTGACCCTGGCATATTTTTTTACAGATTTTTTCCCCCACATTTATTTATAAAATCATTGCCATTAAATATGTCAATAGCAAGTCTCTTTGTTTGGCAAATACAATTAGGAATAAGCTGATAAGTTGTGCAAATAAAATACAATTTTGTGGTGGCTGCCAAAAAGAAATCATTAACGAGTGGCACTAAAAAAGTGTAGCTAATTAAATTACATTTCAAATAAATTTGAAATAATCTAGGTTTTTACATTAATTATGGTTTTATTCTTTGTTTTTTCTATTCTTTCTATTTAAATTACAATATTCCGTGTGACAATAGAGAATCCAAGTTGAATCACACTTTAATTCCATGGCCATTATTATAATGAACCTGATTCGCAGCGCAGGGGTTCAGGCAAATTGAAATGTGTGTTTCCCTTCCCCCCGATCCTTGGCTGGCACCTGCCTGTTGGGGGGGGGGGGTCTGTATCCTGCATCCTGCATCCTGCAGACTCGCTGTTTTCGCACCTAGGCGACTGCCAGTCAAAGTCAGCAGCGCGGTCGCAAAAAAGTTCGTTGACAACTTCAGCAAACAAATTTTTTTATCGCGCACTTGCCACACCTTCGTGGTGTTTTTTTTTGTTTTATTTGTTTTATTTTTATTCAGTTTTATTCATTTTTTTACGCTGGAAAAAATGGCAAGCGCAGCGTGAAATACGCTGCAACCGCAAATGGTCCGAAACGTAGAAAAAATACATGCGAAAATATCTAGCAATTTCGGCTAAATTTAGTGCAAAAAAAAAAAGAGAAAAACTATTTTGCTGTTGATAGAATGATTTATTCAATTGTAAAATGTGCTCGATTGTGTCAGAGTTTTGCGTTAAAAGAAGAACCGTGAGAGCGGTTGCATATGTTGTGCTTAAAGTATTTCATTAAATATATATAAAGATATATTGTATGAGGATACATTTTACGCTCAGCCATAGACTCGTTTCAAGACGTTTCATTAAATATATATAAAGATATATTGTATCAGGATAAAATTTACGTTCAGCCATAGACTCGTTTCAGGACTGTGAAAAATGTATAAGTTGTATTTAGCAGATTCTGAAAGAGCTCCAAGGTAATCGGTCGAATGTTGCCAAGGCGTATCTGTAAGATGCAAGTGGCTTTAGAATGGGTATTTGAATAATTTTAGAGTTCCCTTACAGATGCTGGCCTTTGGGCCCTCATCATCATAAAAATTATGTTTTTGCGCACAGGAATTTCGTAGGTGAACCATTCGGTTTCGTAGGCTGCTGTGGCCACGGCCAGATTCTGTTCCCTCAGCTCGTTGGCATACCAGTATAGGGCCAGGATTTGGGCCAGGATCATGTTGATGTACATGCACACAATGATTATCTGTCCAGTGCCATTAACCTAAACGAAATATGAAAACTATTTTTAAAGAGAGTAGAATAAATTTAGAAAAAAGTTAAGATATCGATATATTAACGATATATGGTATACCCATATATGGATATATGGAAAACCCATCTTTATAACTAATTTTTGAAACTCTTTAACATCTTAATTGATTTTAAATGTGATATCGATAGCTGTAATATTAATTTAAAAACTCGATTACTCTCCGATATTTTCGATTTAATATCGATATATTAATCTCTTTTCTAAACTCACAATAATTAGAAGAAAGAGCAAAGCACAGAGCAGGGCCGAAAACGCCAGAAGCTCGAACAAAAACATCATAGTGGTAAGCTCGGTGATGTGATCCATGTACTCAATAATGCTCTGCTGATAGCGAATGCAGTTCACAATCTCCTCGGCCAACTTCCGGTTATCGCGTTGCCCAAACGGATGCTCTTTGGCCACCAGGCGGAGGCGATGCTGCAGAGCCTTGCAACGCACAATTCCGAACATAATCAAGGCCACGATTAGGCTGGTGTAAGGAATGTACATACAGCAGCCCATCGGGGTGATCACCATCTGAAAGATGTACCACAGCTGGTAGTACGGAGTCTCGTACTCATTGAGACCAGGAATCCGACTGCCAAAAGGGAGAACTGTGTATAGGAAACTATTTAAAATTATTTATCTCTAATAAAGAAATGCAAGTAATCAACCTCTTTCGCTCGAGGACAGGGGATACAGGCCAAAGCCCACACAGGTGAGCAGACCAAAGAACAAATTCCCCCTGGCCATCATTTTGCCAACTCGGTTCAGCTGATCCAGTTCCTGGGTGATAAAGTCATCCCTCAGATTTACCAGATCGTAATAGGCTGAAGTGAGTTTGTTGATTAAGGATACGTAGCTTTCGTGGTCGATCAGTAAGAGAATGGCCCGCAGCACCGTATTGATCCAAAGGACCAGCATATAGGAGTTGCGAATTATACCAATGAGTCCTTCGGTGGTGCTCATCATGTACATCAGCTGAGTGAAGATGTGGAAGGTTCCTAGCCCGATGCATAGATACTTCTTTGCATTGTCATCGTAGAGAAGAGACCAGAAGCGCAGGATACGGATGTTCATGTAAATCAACTGAATGTCCTCGAACATGGCTTAAACTTTTGGCTTGAGTTTCTAAAGAAAATCTGAGGAAGTCCACTGGCACTGAGACCTTTTATAGGGCTTACAAAGGGGAGATTTTTATACTCTTTTATAGAGTGTTTGGAATATACAAGTTCTTTATAAATCTCTAAATTAAAAAAAATAAAATGTATTCTTAAACCTTTAAAGGCTTTTAAAATTAATTTGATTTTCTTTAAGCTTAAAATGACACAAAACGATGTATGTATTTATTTAAAACCTTTTTAATCCGATTTAAATATTAAGGGTATTAAGGTCCTTCCTATGCCTGCATTTTACTTCTCTGGCACACGTCTTGCATGGACTCCCAGCTGGTTATCATTTGGTTGCAATTTCTGCCTAAATTGCCAATGATTTTGCAATATTTCTGCCATTGAAAATACGAATTTATTTGCTGCTTTTCATGGGCCATCTATTGATTCCTTTTGTGAATTACAAACAGTTGAGAGGGAGAAGGAGGAGGAGTAGTTATCCTGGCTTATGGCACTTTAATTCATTTTTCATTAAACAAATTAGGAAACCAGCAGGTGCTGTCTTTGCAATCGATTCGATTATATTTGAAACTAATCGAAGGTAATTTGTTTAATGTGTTTCTCTGATAATTACACTGCACTTCAGACTATTTAGTGTAATTAGCATATAAATCGTAGATAAGTCTTATCGATCTAAGATAGTACTATATGTTTAAACAAACCTATAAGTGATCTGACGATAGGAAAAGCTTTAGTTAAGAGCTTTTTATATACATTAGCTTTTCTGGGGGGCTCAATTATAATCAGTTTCGTTCCGACTCTCGACTTTGGCAGTCCAATTAAGTTTTCGTCGGCAGTGACATCATGGATCATCAGTGGCTCGTTGTGTTCGCTTTGTTTATTGTGGTGATCGGTTTGCTGTACAAATGGTCGGTTGCCAAATACAATACATTCTCAGAGAGGGGCGTGCCCCATGAGAAGCCCTGGCCACTGATTGGCAACATACCCGTACGTGCCATGTTAGGTGGAATGCCCGTCTTGAAACACATGATCCAGCTGCATCAGAAATACTCTGGATCGCCGGTTTATGGCATGTATGCCTTGAGGGATCCGTACTTCTTTGTCCGTGATCCGGAGCTCATCAAGCTGATTGGCATCAAGGAGTTCGATCACTTTGTCAATCACAATAACATGCACAATAACATGCAGGAATCGATACTGTCCAAGAGCCTGATTTCACTGCAGGATGGCCGCTGGCGGGAAATGCGCAATATTTTGACGCCTGCGTTTACTGGCAGCAAGATGCGGGTCATGTACGACCTGATCCATGCCTGCAGCGTGGAGGGCGTGCTGTATGTCCAGGAGCAGCTACAGTCGGACTGTAGCGCTGCAGGCATCGAACTGGAAATGAAGGATTACTTTACGCGTTTCGCCAACGATGTGATTGCCACCGTTGCCTTTGGGCTCAGCGTCAACTCGTTCAGGCGCAAAGATAACGAGTTCTTTCGCATCGGCCAATCTCTGTCCGCCATAAGCGCCTGGTCGGTGGTCAAGGCCATGCTCCATGCCCTGGTTCCCCGGCTCATGAAGGTGCGTATGTCAACCGAATCTCTTGGGAGATTTTCTAACCCGATAAGCCATTTGTATTGACACTTGGTTCTTTGTCATTGTATTTCTTTGCTTATTTTGGTTTTGCTTTATATTTTCTTTTACTTTGAGTAAATAAAATCGTTTATTTTCTTTTTAGAACAAATGCAAGTTGCCTCTAAGGTCATTTATAACTTTAACTTTAACAATACATGTCCTTCTTGTTTATTTCTTTACAGCTTCTTCGCATCCAGGTGTTGGACACTGCCAATATTGATTACTTTACCAGTCTGGTGAAAGTGGCAATGAAGTACCGGCAGGAGCACAATGTGATCAGACCGGATATGATCCATTTGCTGATGGAAGCCAAGCAGCAGAGACACGCCGAGCTCAAAGATCGCACAAAGGATGCTAGGTATTATAAGGAATTCACCGATGAGGACCTCTTGGCCCAGTGCCTTCTCTTCTTCTTTGCTGGCTTTGAGATCATCTCCTCCTCCCTGTGCTTCCTCACCTACGAACTCTGTTTGAATCCCAAAGTACAGGATAAATTGTACGAGGAGATCCTGTCCGTAAATCAGGAACTAAATGGTCAACCTCTGACCTACGACAAACTAACCAAGATGCGTTACCTGGACATGGTGGTGCTGGAGGGCTTGCGCAAGTGGCCACCGGCTATATCCACGGATCGATTGTGCTGCAGCGACATTGATTTGTGTGATGATAATGGTGTAAAGCTCTTCTCCGCCCGAAAAGGAGATGTCCTGCAGATACCCATCTTTGCCCTCCATCGAGACCCCGAGAACTTCTACGAACCAGAGTTCTTCGATCCGGAGAGATTCGCTGAAGAGCGACGGGATGAGCTGAAGCCCTGCACTTTCTTGTCCTTCGGAGTTGGTCCCCGCAACTGCATTGGCAATCGGATGGCTCTCATGGAGCTCAAGTCGATTGTCTACCAGCTTCTGTTGAATTTCAAGCTGCTGCCGGCTGAAAGGACCACCAGGGATTTGCTAGAGGACATTGTGGGTCACGGGCTGAAGCCAAAGAGCGGCTTCTGGCTGAAGTTTCAAAAGCGTCAGTAAAAAAAAAAAACAAGAGAGAAAAACTTCGATTGCATCTTTGTTCATTAATCGACTGCAGATTTTTCAATTAAAACTCGCATGAACCATTAATCAATCAGAGCGGAGGGTGTAACGGGGGGATTTATTTAATTAATTTCAGTGCACTTCGCCGCAAATGTCTTGAGTTAATCGAGAGTAATTGGTGAAACATCAGCCCAAGGAGAGCGGTGCTGGTGACAGGAGCCGTTGGCCCCGACATACGCTCCTCCTTGTGTGCGCTCCTTGTCCGGCACTCGGTTGACGCCGGCGGGAAAAACAGAAACTCGGACGGGAAACAGGACGAAACAGACGCAGACGCAGCTGAGGGGCCAAAAAAGTTTTTGACATTCTCGTTATTTATGTGCTCCGGCAAGGGGAGCGGGGAAGCGGGGGTAGAGGCGGTATTTAGGCAAAAGTTTTGTCGGCTGGCCTAAGCAGTTAATACGATATTGATTTATTCGCCAGTCAACAGCTGTGAGATAATAAATATTATGCAGCAGCTCAAATACATATTTGAAATCTTTCGACTTGTCCAGGGCGAAACTTTTTGTTTTGATTCCCAGATTTGATTTATAAAGCGGCCAGCGATTAAGCTTTAATCCGGCTCCAGACTTTGCTCCCAAGTTTTATAAGCCTTATAAGTTGGGTTCGCTTGATCCGGGGTTGGGGTGGAAAATAGCCAAGGGATCTGCTTTCCCAAGGAGTGAGCAAGTTATCCCCCCTACAAAAGTTTACCAGGCGCAAGGAAGTTCAACTTTTTCTTTGTTTTCTTTTTTTTTTTTTTTTAGCATTTTTATTCCCTCCGTTGATAATTATTTTTCTTGCCAGTTGACGTTTGAGAATTTGTCCTGGAAAATGACAAGATTTCTCATCTTTCATCTACCCACAAATGGTGCTTGAATCTTGCAATTTGTTGCTGGGCTCTGGTCTCGAAAGCAACTAGTTTACATGGAGACAAACCCAGCCAGGCAACTTGACCATAAGCCGGGCCCATTTGCATAATTATTCATTGCTCAGCATTATGAGCATAAATAGAAAGCTGCTATACTGCTCCACAGCTCCACAGCCACACACATGGGAGGAGCACATGT
Organism: Drosophila punjabiensis; assembly: GCA_008042585.1. NCBI lineage: Eukaryota > Metazoa > Arthropoda > Insecta > Diptera > Drosophilidae > Drosophila > Drosophila punjabiensis. The sequence continues at coordinate 41,840 of VNJR01001091.1, forward strand.
GAAGATAATGCCTTGTACAGCATAATAAACTCATGTGAGCGCCTTAGGGTATGTCACGTTTTTCAAAAACATCAAAAGGGTATGTTGAGATCGAGTAAGATGTAAGCATAAGTATAAGATAGGGAGAAAATTGGAAACTAATATAGATAGTATATAGTTAATCCTGCAGGTTACAAACAAGGGAAGTAATTATTATGCATAACTTGCATGCATAAACTCTGTCCTGAAAAAAGGTAAAAAACTATTGCATTTTAGTGATTTCTTTAAAAATGAGAAAATATCGAAAAAAATCGATTGGATTTAGAATTAAACATCGGTTTTTGGTCTAAAATAGGGAAAAAAGTTATTATGTACATCTGTCTTGAAAAAATGTAAAAAACTGTTGCATTTTATTGACTTTTATCGAAAAGAGAATTAGGATATATCGAATATATATCGATAGGGATAAGAACTTAAGTTAAGTAACTTTGCAACCATTAAACTGTTTATACTAGAATTGGAATACATTAGATTTTCCCCTATAAAACTTATTTTCTTCGATATCTGATAAATATAAATATATGCCTGTTATACATATATTTTAATAAAAAATCGGTATTGAAAATTTAAAAAATATCGATAATTAAAATAAAGAACTTAGGTCAGGTTAAAAGTAGTAAATTATTCAAGTAACAGATATTTTAATAAAAATATCGATTTATAATCGAAAAAAGTCGATAAATACATTTTTCGATAGCTTGCTAAGCCATATTCAAAGTTAGAGTTTTAAAAACACTTTAAATTCTATTTTAGATTTGGATTTTATATTTCACTTAAACAGCTTAGCTATTTTTGCAATATTTATCAAAAATCTATTAAAAAAATCTTTAAAAATTTACTTTTTAAGTAAATTTATCACATATTAGATTGAAAACATACTTCAGAAGCACTAATAACTTCCGGGTCATCTCATAGTCGTGACACTCGACCTCGGCTTTATTTCTTGTTCTTTCTTATTTATTGTTGAGCATTTTTTATGGCCCAGCCGCAAGTTGCTCCGGCTATTTATGGCCAACATTACACACTGATGCACTTGCAATCCGCTTGCAGTCGTCTCCTACTGCCTCTGAATACCAATTGCAATAATAATGGAACACTTTTCGGCTTCAGAGGAGAATCCAATCGAGAGAAACTATTCTATAGAACGGATTAATATCGCCTAGATCCGAGCAAATGACACTCGGTTCAGCATATATGTGGATGTGGAATGGCGGCTTTTGAGTTGCTGTCGCTGCTGCTGCTCGGAATTAAACGCAAAACTCCGACAAAGCTCTAACTATTCTCATAAAACTGACATGTCTGCTCTGCGCTGGAATCCCAGTGAGAGATTGTGCGGCGGCGGGGACAACCTTAACACCGAAATACTCAATTAAATAAAGTTCAACTCGAAATTGCATTACATTTATGAACGTGAGAGTGCGTGGCGTTGTCCTTGCAGCAATGTCATTGAATTTATCTGCAGCAAGCTGGGTTTTTCCTCCACACAAAAACCGCACGGTGCGGAAAGTTTTTCCACAGCAATGTGCTTATAGAAAATCTCATATGTGGCCTTCGCAGATGTTCCACTAAAGCTGCCTGGGAAAATAATAGAAATCGAGAGAGGGAGAGTGGAACTTTCGGAAATGAAGTTACTTTGCCAAAGGATAATAGCATCCTTTAAATATTTTATTAAGCGAATATTAGGGTTCTTGTGATTTATTCATTTTTAAGCACATACTTCTTTTTACTTAAAGTTAAAATCCTGTTCTTCAAGGCTTAAATAAACATCCCTTTCGAGATATTGCCAAGATTACATCATATTTTGTCACATTAATTAACCTGTTTGAGGCTCGGGTTGTTGATGATATACCTTTTTTTTGCCCATTTCCGATGATAATTTCACATGCAATCGAATTTCATAAACGGAAATTTAATTAACTTTGATGCGGCCTAATTACAATAATTGCATTTAAGGCTTTAAGCCACTTTGAAATCGTTCAGATGGGTGGTGGAGTTGGCGTAACTATTGACAACCTGCAGCCAAAGCAATTAATTTAATTTACAAAATTCGACCACGCCGCCTTTCTATGCAAATATAATGCATATACTTGTGTGTTAGTATATATATATATATCCGATATATATAGTATTTACAGTAACGATTCCCAGTTATTATGCAGCCAATTGTTGGCAGTTTGCGGTTCGGCACAAAGGCCGGGCTGTGGCCTTTGCCACTACTTAGCCAAATTGCCACACTGAGTCCTGTGCATGGCAGTTCGCATTAAAATTTTATGCATATAATTTATGTCCATCCGGGGAGGTGTCCTGTGTGTGAGTTGGTGCTGGTCCTGGTCCTGGTGCTGATCCCCACAGCGAGTTGATTTAAATTGATGCATGACTTTATTAGGGGAATTATAATCTGAACGGTACAAATTGATGGGATATTACTCATACGCCCAGAGAGACCGACCATTCATTTCACAGCTTACGTTTTATTAGAATTCTAGGCTGCAAGACAATCCTGTTTGGGATTATCCCGAGCCACTGTCTTTTTTTGTCCTCCTGTCGCCCGTTCAGTGGGCCATTTCGCCGTTTTATTATTTCCCTTATTTTCCAAAAGACCGGCTATAAATACGTATACGCGCTCGCACATCCCGACACATCCTGTGCATCCGTTTTCCGGGCCTTTTATGACAGCCCAAAGTGCCTACTTATAAAATCAAAATCATAAAAAATAATGTTAATTTCAATATTGTCTCATTAAATGTGTATAAAACTCCAGCCGGTGAGCACATGTGTGTGTGTGTGCGTGCGCGTGTGTGCGTGTGTGTGTCTGATGAAAGAAATTTCCGGCTGGACGAAGGGCGTGCGGGGCAATTTGTTCATTTAACCTGCCTCATTGCACAGTGGTTAAAGTTTAATGTTCAATGAGTACAAATAAATATTAATCAATAAATAATAATATATTTAAAGTAAGTTATTAAATAAATCTTTTACATTCAATCATATTTAAGGTAACATTTAAAGAAAAAATTTAAATAAATAAACTTCAGTTTAATTTGAAATTTAAAATGACTTTTTAGATTTTATTATTGTTCAAAATACAATATTTTTGGAAAAAAATGTATTTGAAAATATGAGAAATTTAAAATGCCTTTTTAGAATTTATAATTTTTAGAATCACAATATTTTTGAAAAAAAACTTTGAATTGAGAATATAAGAAATTTAAAATGACTTTTTAGAATTTATACTTCTTAAAATTACAAAATTTTTGGAAAAAAAATGAATATATTATATAAATAATTGTTGTCAATATTATTAACCAGTTTCGTTTTCAAGTAGTAAAATAAATAATATATTGCACTATTTATATTACAATTAATGTAAGTATTTAATTATTCAATATTTAAATTCTTTAAAATATTAAAATTAAAGACAAAATATATATTTTATTTTACTATTATTTATTATAATTATTTTTTTTTTAATTCTGCTTTTGAAAGCTTACTTGGTAATCATTATTTTTTCCCTTAATTTCCCTGTGCTTTGCCCCACTGTGCTGGTTTTTTATTTTCCCAAAGTATGGGTGCGTGAAATTTAAATAAAACGTGCGATTGTCGAGCAGCTGTTACCGTTTCCCCTTAGTCGGGAGTGACGTGGCAAAGGACGAAGGACAAAGGAGGCAAGAACGCCAGGATCGACGGGACTGACAGTTGAGAATCACGCACCCAAACGCACATACAAAACACGTGGAGTTGGCGCCGGATGCTGGCAGTGGGTGTGTGAGTGTGTGTGTGTGTATGTCACACACCGCACACACGCACAGCGGTCGGGAAATGTGACAGGATGTCATTTTGCAACGCATCCGAAACATAAACACACGCTTTTCTTTTGTACTCCGCCTACATATATATGTGAAAATTATGCTGCTAAAAGGCGGCAAATGTTTGCATTAGTGTCTCCTCCAATCTACATACATATATGTATATATATATGGCAGATGTATGGGTGTGTGGGAGGGTAAGTTTTCGGAAAACAAGCGAAACTAGAAAATTTGCATAAGCGCCGCTCCATTATCACAGCTTCCCCTGTGTGTGTTTTATTTTATTTAAAATCCACGTAATATTCATAATATGACACAAAATGCTTGTCTCATAGTCGGAAAACGGAAAATATGCTCAACGCACACGGGAAACTTGTTGATTTCGCTTTTAAAATGTTACTCTTTAAATGCGCTTTTGCGGTAGGAATTGCATTAATTAATTAATTAATTAAATTTATTTAAAATGCAATAAAACCACTTTTAAAACAATTTATTTGCAATAAATAATTTGTGTCCAAATAAAATGAGCATTGCATAATTTATAGACAGTAATGGCAATTATTTCCGTTGACTTGTTGTCTGGTTTTTGGTGACCGGTTCCTTCCTTGAATTTATTTACTGATCTGATCTGATTCAGAACCTTTATGTTCAGTGTCTGCCACATAAATGAATTTATATATTTTAATTAAATTGTAGTTGTATCAGTTGTACTTTATTGGATTTCGCTTACCCGGGGCGTTTTCTGCTTTGCAAACAACTAACAACAACAGATAAACAACAAAAAAGAAAAACAATTTGGATATTACTTATTTAGCCAGTTGGCTTTTTAGCCATTTGACCACAAATTCAAATATGCGCACAATTAATTTAAATTGTTTCGGTTTGCCCCGAAATAGAACACTATTATCCCCAGTGATTGCGAAATTAGCAAGCTAATTGAATTTGCAAGAAGGCCAAAGGTTATGAAAAGCTAATTATTTGTGAAATATTTACCTATCTTAAGCCTTAAGTGAAAATATTATGACCACACCTTAGAAAGCACTTTAAGTTAAATATTTTATATATGAAATTATGTATAAATAAATTAGCCTTAAGGGACAGCTGTCAATCAATAATCAAGGTGACAAAAAAAGGACGATTTCTTCGCCCCTTTCCACGCTTCGTTTAGCCAATGAATATTTAGAATTTCAATCAAGTCAATTAATTTTAATATATGCACACAATTGTCTCCCTAATTGTGTACAATCGGTGTAGACACGTGCTTGTCAAGTAATTAAATCAGTTTATTACAAATATTACAAATTCAGCGAGCTGGCAGAGTGATGTCAAGTGATGGAAGGAGGTACAGTGGGTATACGCGACAAATTCATTAATAAATTGCTTCTACTCTGGCTCCTTCCCTCGAGACTTCACTGTTTGTCTGCTTAGTAAGAGCGTTAATGTTTAGTTGGCATAATTAAAACAGAAATAGCTGGCAAATCAAGCCAGACATCGTTCTCGTTGTCGTCGTCGTCCCTGCAAATATCCGCACTAAGCTGAAATTGCGCAAATAATGATAGAGTTGGCAAACTTTTGCCTTGCCCTGACTTTCTACACATACTTTCCCCTCGGAAAAACCCCTCTTTTCCAAGTCTATGTTTGTATATATATGTATATACCTTACCCATATGCACGAACCTGAGGAAAGTCAACAGGGTAGAACTGTTATTTAAAGGCCCAAGGCTTATTTGCCTCATGTTGCCGGGGCTTCTGTCATTTGGCCTATTGATTTTTGCAGGTGGATAACCTTAAATTTTGCCAACACAACTTTTGGCTCTAAAAGTCTATGAGTACACAAGGAAAATTGAGATACAAAGGGAAAGAAAATGTTGAATATAGTAGAAAAACATTATCAACATTAAGAAAAAAGATTTATGGCGCTTAACGTTAAACTTTAACTTGAATACATTTTTTGTAGGAGTGAAAGATTCTTTTACAACAATACTTATTTTCTTAAAACAATTTTAAAGGTTTAAATTTAATTTAAAATAAATTACCGTGATTTCTTAATAACTAAAGTAATAAGTAATTTTTTATTACTTTATAGCGATTTTAAATCACCTGTAAAACGGCCTAAAAGTATTTTTTTTTTCCAAATTTAAGTGATTTATACACAGCAGACTTTTCGACAGCCCAGCTATTGACTTTAAATTTCTAGAAATGGCAAGTTATCCAATTTAAGGGGGACTCAACAAGAAAACCTTATAATCTTTTCTCTCAGTGCTCCAAAGGTTGAGAAACACTTGAGGCTACGTCGCCAATTTCAGGACGAAGGGCCAAACGTAGTCAAAGTTTGTCTTTTTGAGGGCAAATAAATTTAATAAGCGCATTCAAGTTATGCCAAACTTTAGCCGAGTTGGCCAATTTGATTATGACAGTAAGTGATTTCTTTGTGTGCTCGTGTTCGTGTTTCTCCTTGCCTTCGCAAGGACCTGGTCCCTGTGTGTGTGTGCGTGGCAGGCTTCGTAATTAACTGGCCTAGGCGTTGCATACTTTCCAGCTGCGTCCCGCCGGCGGAAAAAATGGACCAACAAAAAATATAGGCTATCCCTTTGGTTGCTCTTCTCATATTTCATTAGCCTTATCGCAGTGGTAGTGCTCCGGCGACCCAGACTAATTTATGGGGCATTTATGGGCACATTGCAGACCTATTAACAATGTGCAGTCAAATTTAATTTTAGCTACAACGCTGTCCAGCGCAACAAAGCGCTCTCCCAAAAAACAGAAAAAAAATAGGAAAGGCAAAAGGACAGCAGAACAGAACATTCGAATTTATGTGACAGCGTTTGAAATTTATTTGCTGCAACGATTACATGGAACTGGCGATGGCTGCGGAGATTGGTGTCTGCAGCTCGCTCTCCTATAAAGTTCCATTGACCCATTTTGGGCCAGTATCTGGCCAAAACTAACACACAGACAGACACACAGTAACCCGTTTTTATGCAAAGTTTTTTTTTCTTCTTCCTTCGGCCAGCCGGCCAACAATGTGAATAGAAGGGAAATGTGGCAGGACCGAGAGGGGCGAGGAGCCAATGCACAGGCGATTAGTGCACCATTTGGCCGGGATGTGCTAAGCGAGTGTTTATGCGTCGCGGAGAGTTTGCATTTATCTGAAGGATTAGTTGAGGGTTTCGGGGAATCCTGAATTAGGGTCCTGCTGAGCTTTTAACATTCATCAGAATTTTGTGAAGGGGAATAATATGAAGGATGCGTAATAAGTTTCCAAGAACAGGTGTTCATTTTTATGAGGAAATATTAAATGACTTGAGCTCTTTGAGGCTTCAAGGATATGCCAAAGAGCTTCTTGGGAAAACAAGTAATCTGTTGAATTTCATGTCTTAGATGAATATAAATATGAATTTCAAATTTATGTAGCTTATATATTCATATTCATCTGCATAAAATCATCTACTAAAAGGTTTTCAAATTCAAAAGTGATATTTTATGGCTTCCAAAATGTGTCTAGAATTTAGTTTATATTAATTTAAACCATTTTCTGTCGCATAAACGTAATTTTATGAGCTATTGTCTGCGGCACACACACACACTGTCACAGTTCATGTGGCTGCTGCTGTTATTTACTGTTATTTGTTTAGCCGGGGATCCTGTTTATTTTTGGGCTTATTTGTTGCCATTGTTGGCTGTCATTGTTATGCCCCTCGGTACTGGCCAGGCGGAATACAACATAGTAGTAGACCAAGGGTCCTGGGTAGGTACTGGGTACGTCCTGGTGGTGGTCTTTGGTCTATGGGCCACTCGGTTGACCAGTTAGTGCCGTCGCAAAATGAAATATTCAAGTGCGCATTAAGCCCGCATGCCCCAGTTCCGCTGCATGTCCTGCTGCAGCTGAAGTTGTTCCTGCAGCAGTTGCCTTTCCCGTTGCAGTTGCAGCTACAGTTGCAGTTGCAGTTGCAGGACCTGCTGCAGTGGCATTCGGGAGCTCTGGTAATTGCAAATTTACCACAGGAGTCTGCATGCGGCCAGCCCGGCCAGCAATTGCACAGGCAATGATTTTTGCCCTCGCCCACTCCTGGCGCATATGTTGATTTCAATTGATTCTTGCTTTGTGGCTGCGCTGCTTTGCTGGTTTCAATTTTGGTTTCGTTATACAATGCCCCCAAACGCAGGGGCATCTTCTTGCATCGAGCTCCGAGCTCCAAGCTGCTTGCCCTGGGCAAGGCACAAAGGCATATTATAAATGCCACACACAGCCAGATACTAGCCAGGCTTCAATTGGCTTAAATGGACAGACATTAAAAGGTTCAGCAATTGTTGTTCACTTTTCCTTTTATCGGCAACAGTTTCAAGTTATTCCATATCCTTCGGCAGCCGAGTGTGTGTGAGTGTGTTTGCTATTGGCCAAAGAAGGTAAAATCGGATTTCAAATTTAAGCAAATGTTTTTGGCAGAGATATGGCAAGTAATGGAGAGCGAAATATTCGTTTAATAAACTCGGCTTCGAAATGCCTTAAATAATTTTGTTGTGAGTTAGTTCAGCCAAGAGAATTTCGGTTTATTTTTACAATTTCTTGTTGATGCTCTTAGCTTGATTGCTTTTAATAAAAGTATAAGTACTTTTATTTAAAAGAAACTAGTAACTGCTCTTCATTTGTAGACAAACTTTGAAAGAAAATATTGCTGCATTTTGTCTTGAAATTGAATCTTAAATAAATCAAGTAAAACAAATATTTTATATTAAATTTAAACCATTGTTTCAAATTGTTAAAATCAATATTTAACTGTTTCCAATTAGTAAAGTCAACGCTACATAAATTTCATTAAATAAGATGCCAAACATCCCTTTTCACCCCCCAAAAAACACCTCAATATTCCAGCACTTTTTGTGAGGATATAAAACATAAAACTAACTATGGCATTTTGAACAATAAATAATAGAGCTTTGTATTTTTATTTTTTTGTTGCTCGCTTCTACTGTTTCAGCACTCGAAACTTTTTGCACATCGCACCATAAACGAGAGTTATGCGCAATTACTCGGAAGCAAAAGTTAACTTTTTTCCACTTGTGAGGGATTTTGTGGTCAGAAAATGTGAGCTTTTTAATCTGCATAGAAAACCTAAAGTTACTAACTAACAGAAAAATATGATATATATATAACAACTGCCTTTGGTCAATCAGAAAACAATTGAACGCGGCGGCGACTTAACTACCTCCGACTAGCCCTTTTCAGAACGGCATTAAGGGTAAACATTAAACTTTCATTAGTGCAAATAAACACAATTAAGTTGAAGGAGCTTACAAAGGCTTTTGGCCTGCTAAATGTTTTCCTATGCAAATTGAAATAGTTGGCGAAAATGTACTAAGTGGAAACATGTAATGGATGTGGGCGGTACAGGGGCCTGAAAGGAGGGTTGTTGTGCATATTTGGGTTGCAAGTTTTTGGGGGGAAATACGGCAAGCCGGCAACTGCAGACTGCAGACTGCATTATATGGCATGCCAAAGGAATATATTTCAGTTCTGGCATTTGTTGATGTTTATTAATTGTTGGAGAGAATTTAAGCAGAGCAATTTTCAAATGTTGGATTATGCTAGAAGTTTCTCAATTTTGTTTTGGAGAAAAAGAGGAATTATTATTATGCAATGCTCTTGGTAGATTACCTGAAGATTTTATCAAAATATGTAGCGTTGGGGAATTTCGGTTGGAAAAAGAGTTTCTGTAGCGTTGGTGAATTTCCGTTGGAATTAGCGTTTGCTGCACAAAACACAGCCTACTTTTGGGCTGCATCCTGGCTAGCAACTAAAAGCTGCTTTGAAGCAATAATAATTATCTAATTGATTAAAATTTAGTTTGTAAATAAAACAACTTTAAAGCTTCCCTAATGTGATCAATAGCTACAATATAACCGCATTGTCCAACATTCAAAGGACAATGCATTGCTTTAGAGTGCATAATAACAAAAAAAAGAAGATTTAGGAAAACCGTCAGGAATTATTGAAGGACGAGTGGCTCTGATTCCGGGTTCCATCAAGCCAGAGATTCCATTGTAGCGTAAAATCCGAGGGCACAACTAACCAACGAACTGCCAGAAATATTGGTTTCTTCCTTCCATATTTTCTTGTATTTTTTTTATGAGTCCTCCCTCCTTTTGCGTTTCTGCTACGACAGCCACATTATGGGGAACTTGGGTGCCGGTCTGCTTATCGAGACGAACATTTTGTTTAATTGAAGTATTCGAATTTCGACACAGTTGACTGAACAAATCTAACGACGTTGGTTGCGCCGCAACAATGGGGATAGTTTGACGCGGCTTCTCCGCCGAGTTGTAATTGGAAATCAGTGGCGATGATGCAACAATATAAATTTATAAATACCGACGTACACACACAAACAAATATCATATAGTTATATATTAAATAATAATGGGACAGAGCTGAGCACAGCATTCCTGCTCGTTTGCCACTTTCCGCTAAGTAGTTTACTTTGCTTTCGGCCATAATTGAAATGCCAATGCTGTGAAGTGTGAAGTGTTTGCACTGCACAGCATTCAGGATCTCTTCCATTTCGGAGTTCTGAGGGGTATATACCCATTCCGAGTGGCTGGAAAAAATACTGTTGGTTTTTTTTTCATTCAAATGGACGACTGGCAACTGGCGGTAATCAATCAAATTTCAGCGACACACATGAATGCTGTAATTGAATAGCCTTGAATATTTTATATAAACAAGTGATATGGTCTTTAAAGGGGGAAGGATACTGTTTGGAGGGGGAGTTTAATGTGTTTATGGTGTAAAATTCAATTAAATAATTCTTTAAAAAGTTGAAAATATATAAATAAACATTATAGTAATATAGGTTTTTAGTTAGAAATATTTATTTAATGCTAAATCTTTGGGATTTGAAAGGATGAGCTGTACTACGACTCTCTTCTATAACTCCCAACTATTTAACCTAACAAGTATCCTTCTTAAGGTATTCCCTGTTCGACTCTTAACAAATGTATCTTTCAGTTGCACTGCTCTATATATTTCTACTTAGAACTCGACTGCATTATAAATGGCATTCATTGTCGCTGAGTTGGCTGCAGCTCCTTGCTGCCTTGCTCTGTCTGCGTTTCCTACCAACTCAACTTAACCATTTCTTCCTTCGGCATTTTCCACCGCTATTTCGTTTGCAGTTCTTTTTTTTTTTGTATCGCATTGCAGTTGCATCAAGTAGAAAAACCAATTTGCAGCTATCAAAACGAAGCTGCGAATGGAGCGGGCAAAGTGGCAGCGATTGATCGATTTGTTGTCTGCCGGCTGATGTTTGCGCAGCTTTTCAAGTTGCCGGGAGTACGCCGTATAATTGCGGACCATAAGTAGGGGGAGGGAGAGAGAGGGAATCAGGGGGGGGGGGGGGGAAAGAGGGGGGGGGGGGAGGGGGGGAAACGGGGGGGGGGGGGGGCGATAATAAGGGTGGAGAGCAGAGATTATGGGAGTCCACTTGACCCGGATTATGGCCACGCCAACTCATCCTACGTTGGGTTTATGCGGAGTTCTTTTTAGGGAATCATTTGAGGATTAAACAGAGTTTGGGGAGAAACTTTTAAGAGTCTTAAAACTAAGTTGAAAAGGTTCTTATTATAATTTTTGCTATGTTTACCTTTACAAATCAGATATATCCCAAGATACCCAGTATAAACCTTGGCGGTTTTCCTTGCGGGAAACTTATGACCGCATAAAGCTCAAAGACAAATGCACAGATTGAAGTCGATAGCACTTGATTAACGTGTGTGCAGGCTTGGGTTTCAGGTGGGGTTTCAGGTGGGGTTTCCAGGGATTACTTTCCCATAGGTGGGAGTGAGCTATGCAAATGAGCGCCCACGCACACACACACACGGTAAAAGGTGCGAAGGGCGCTGCTAATGAAGGCGGCGAAGAAACCGGCAAACGCCAGCTCACAATCACCATCAGAATCACGAAAGGCAAATAAACAAACAAGCCGCCAGGTGAGTCAGCGCCTTTTCAGGTGATGTTCAGGTGTTCAGATGTTGTTCGGTGGCCATTTCGGTTCAACGAGGAGCAGGGGCAGGGGCAGGGGCAGGGGTTGATTGAGAAAGAGAGAGTTTTGTTTGCCGTTTAGCTTATCGCTGCTTAGCTTAATTAAAGCGCTTGACGTTTCGCCAATTGCCAGTTGGCTTTGATTTCTCGTCCAGTTACCAGGTGCGTTTTATGGAAGTGTGTATTAGACTGCTACACACATAAGTGCAGAGAAAAAAAAGTTTTTTTTTTAATATTATTTTATATAAAAACAGGTATATTTTATACCTTTAAACTCAGCTATGGCCTTTAGGAGTCATTTCCGACCTTAGAAATCATATATATTCTTGATCAGCATCATTAGGCGAGTCGATCTAGACATATTTGGAGGAACAAAAAAATTTACTTAATATTTTCAAAATTTTATCCTTAAAATTTCATTAAAAAATTCCCAAAAAATTGTTATTTTCTTAAATTTTTAATTTAGAATGCAGATTTATTGCCCTATTAAAATCTAGCGCAAAAAATCTTTCCGATTTGAAATTAATGCTTTTTAGCAAAGTTATGATTGATTTTCATGATTCGATTGGAACTGAAAGGGTATATGAGCTTCGGCTTTCCGAAGTTAGTTTCCTTTCTTGTTTTTGTTGTCGATTGTATGGTATTTTTTATTAACCCAAAAGGTAGATTTTTTCTTTTAATGATTATTTTATTTATTAGTTAAAGAAAAAACAAAACAAAATAATATTTAACAGGTAAAATATAAAACCATTTCAACACCAGAAAGGCTACAATCATTAAATAACATAAAATATGTCCTACATTCATTCACCAAATTCCTGTTTATAAAAAAAAACAGATTTTTTTTGCTTAAAATTGTATTTATTTTTCCAAGTGCTTCTCCCCGCTAGATTTCCCTGTGTTCGCCGTGCGATAAATATCACCCCAAACTAGGTGTTTCTGTCGAGGTTAATTAGTTTCGCCCGCATACGTACTCGCACTCGTATCTCTGCATTTATTTATTTCCCATTCATAGCATAGCATACTTTCCTGCGCGCGAACTGTCTATTTTTTGAAACGGAATTTCCATTCAGGCTCAGTCCCCGGGCATTGTTGATTTGAATGATGGAGCGATGGGGCGATGGAGCAGACAGACAGTCAGTCAGACAGACGGACATCCGACTGGCCTCTTTTCGGCTTGGCTTTGTAATGCGACCAGACAAATACAGTGGGCCATAGAGTATCATTAATAAAAATAATGCCACAAGAAGAATGGGAGGCTCATACAAAAGGAGACGGAGACGGAGCTGGTAGGAGCCAGCACACAAAAACAGCTTTGCAAGTAGCCGGGACTTAAGGATGAGGCCCGTGGAGGTGGATGTGGCAGGCATAACGTCTCTAATTGAATTTCTTATGGTCCATTAACTGTCAGGACCGAAAATCCTCCGGCCAAAGTGAGGAGGACCTCCAAGACAGATCCAAGACGGCATGGCCTGGCACGGAACTGGAGCGAAGGTGAAGCCACTGCCACTGGAGCCAACTGAATGAGTAAGCAAAGAAAACCGTAAACGTGACAGTTTTTAACAATATTTAAGATGTCAGCATGATATATCGTTTAATTTATGTATTGTGGGCGTACCAGTGAGCGTACAAGTGGGTGTGCCCGCTCTCGCTCCTCTTCCAGCTTCGTGCTTTCGCCATCAATGGAAGACCAAGTGGAAAATTTAATAAAAACATTTTGCAAGCATTTTCAACGGACCCCGAGACTGACGGTGGGGGCTTAAGCATGAAAATGTAATTAGAATGAAGCCTGGAGTGGAGTGGAGTGGAGCGGACAGGCGATGGCGTTGGCGATGGCGATGGTAAACAGGAACCGGAACTCTCGCATTCCATAATAATAAATAACATTAATCAGCAGATAAAACAAATAGAGGGGACATGCCGGCACTCGTTTAGCTACCGATTTGCATAGTTTTTTGCAGTATACATATACCTTTATATATATATTTTATCCCATTTTCTCTTCCGCAATTTTCCAACCTGGCGGAAACTGCAGTGCAAGGAGCTGGAAAACCCAGGACCAGGACTTGCGCCTCCTCTAGCAGAGGCCAGAGGACTCGACTCCGGCTCGAACTTCCTCTTCCTGTTTATGCTGACTGAATTATTTATGCAAATATTCGCCGGCTGGCGACGACCTTAAAGGCACTTTAACACTGCCTTCCTCCGTCCGATATTTGTGAATGAGTTTCTGGCGAATTGTACGCTCCAATGGCTTCGAATGGCCTGGGAAATGTTGAAGGCATTTTCATTTAAACTGCAGCTGGCCACCGTCGTCTAATCCTCACCTAGGCAACCATGTTTTGAGGCTTGCAGCGCATTTCCATTTTCATTATTGCTCTCCCGAAACACTCCCCACTTTACTCGCTTACATTCGCATTTTCATTCCCATTGATTTTCCTCCTGTTCCTGTTCCTGGGCTTTTTTTTTTGCACCATTTTCCTTTTCCTTTTTTCGTGGCTGGCCAGCAATAATGAACCATTATGGCCAATTACTGTGGCAATCTGGTTAGCTTTTAGCGTTTTCCATTTACCTGTGTGCCGGCAGCAGCACAGGTAACACAGGGTGTTACCCAGAGGGGAACCCTCTCCCTCAGCCCACGTGGCGTATGCGTAATGTGATCCGAGGCCTGGCGTGACAGACACCGCAAATTTGTAGCCATCTTGCCGCTTAGAGTTGCATAATTAGAGTGTCGCTGCAGGCTCACTTCGATTGCGATTCCCTTGGACAGGACAGGACAGGACGGGGGCTTATTGCAAAATCCCGTTCACTAGTTGCGCCCACAGCAAAGTACAATTCCAAGCACGTACATACGCCACTCTCTCCTTCCTCCTAGGCTGCTCTCCGGGCTTTACAATGTCAATGCCAGGGAAGGATCTGTGATGCCAACTAGGGGTCAATACAAAAAAAGGACTCGGATAATCATAAAAAATAAGGAGAGATATTGTTTATTTGGTGAGAAAGTTAAAAAAACTCTTAACTTTTAAGGAAGAATTGTTTCTACAGCTTAGCATTGAAATGTAATCAGAAAATAAGCTAAGAGTTTCAATAAATCTCTTTTCTAGTTTAATTTTAATTCAATATATATTGGAACTTTATATAGTAACTACAATAGATATTTTACATTTTGAATTACAACATTGTAAATAAAATAAAATAAATAAAAACAACTCTTAAAATTCTTTACCTTTTTGAAGTAAAATAAAATTGAGCTTTGAGTTTAAATAAAACCCTTTTAGAGTATAAATTTTAATAAAGATATCCTTTAACGTATATGAAAAAATATATATGATATTTAACATTTTGTATAAAAAGATTTTAAATAATTAAAATAACTAATACAATACTTTAACTATTTGTAGACGTTGTCCGTAGTAAAATAAAAATAAGCTAAGAGTTTGAATAAAACCCTTTTAAAGTATAATTTTTTTAGAGTTTAATTTTTAAGATATCCTGTAACGTTTATGAAAAAATATATATAGATATATTTTACATTTTGTATAACAAGATTTTACCATAAATAATTTAAATAACTATTAAAATACTTAAACTATTTGTTAACGTTTTCCTTAGTAAAATAAAAATGACCCAAGAGTTTGAATGAACATATCTTGTAATTTTATGCAATAAATAATAAAGACATTTTACATTTTGTATTACTATTAAAATACTCATCCCATTTGTAGACTTAACCCCCAGTAATCCCTCCCCTTCAAAAACTCATTCCCATAAAACCCCAAAATTAAGCTAATAATTCACTTACTTAAATGAAAAAATAATACAAGGATAAAAAGTAAACTTTATTGGCAACACTGATCTGTTTCGGAATTACCTCCGAATGGACAGCTAACCCGGGGGGACGGCACCCTGGGGCACAGTTAATAATAATTGCTGGGCTGGCATTGAACATGAACCTTCATCAGGACGGCGGATTACTTGGGTGGCCGTTTTTGCTAAAATTGTCACGTCGTCGCAAGTCTAGCGAAATAAATATATAAAGGTGTCAAGCCCCGGTCACTGGCCCGGGTCCATCGTCCAATAAAGTTGAGTTTTTTTAAAATTAAGCCCCCGGCCAGATGACTGGATGACTGTGGATGACTCTGGATGAGTTGTTTACCAACTCAATCCCTAATGAGGTCCCGGAGGCGGGGAGACTTCGGTTCGAGGCTTTAATAAATTATTGCCTCTGGATTCTTTCTTTACTTTCTTGGACTCCTTACTCCTTACTCCTTGGCAGATGAAAGGGCATTGCGGAAAAGGTTAAATGTGTTGATTGTGCAGAATTGCTAAGGTCACGAGTGCCAGTGCCAAGTTTGGCTTGAACAAATGCAATTTCCTCGTGGCAATCAGCCATGACTTTGGCGAAAAGCATACGCACTTAATTAATTTCAATTAGCTTTACGCACACAAAAGACCGGTTTTTCTTTCTATATCTTTTTCCTTTTTTGGCTAAAACTAATTTCCTATTTTCCTTGGCAGCTTTGTCTTGCATCTTTCATATGAAAATTCCAAGAAAAGTAAATAAAGATGCTGCCTTGCTCCTTTTATTTTTAATTTGTTCCTGGTATTGGTAACTATATCTTTTGTGGATTTTCTTTTTGTATTTACTTATTTAGAAAATGTCTGTACTATGATTGCTTTTCATCATTTTCCTTGTAAAAATATATGCAGCAGCAAAGAGTTTACTTATTATTTCTTTAAAGATTGCCATGTGTCTGTACTCCTTGTGGAGCCTTACATGTGCGAATGTCTGCCGCAGCAGCAGCCTCAGCTCGATTTTCCCAGGAGACGACGTCGTCCTGGCTTATTTTTATGTGCAAACAAATAACTCTGTGGCTACCGCAGACACTTCCTTACCTCACAGAGCTTCCTCCAGGACTCCAGGACTCCACCTACTCTCTCCATTTTCTCCTCGGTTACAAGTGCAATAAACTTGCCAGTGACTTTGATTGACAGCTTTGGGGCTTCAACTCACCAAAGTCAACGCCAACGGCAATGGCAACGGCCAAGGCGAGCAACAAAAATTGGCATTTTCATTCAATTTAAATGCATTAAATAAATACCTGTTCCACGGGACCGAGTACTTTTACATGTACATATAGAATTTGAATTAAATTTTCTTGTATATATCGCAAAAAGAGCTGGAATTCCATGCGGAATATTTGGATATGCTGATAACGTAAATTCCTTTGAAATTCAATATTAATGCTGATGTCAGTTCAAGAGAAATAAATCTTTATGGGTCATAAGAAAGCACTTAAGGAATTTATTAAATGGATAAAATATATTGAAATTTAAAGCTAAACTCGCAACAGAATCGTAGTAAACATGAAATGAATGCCACAATCTACATCAAACCTGACATTGAATGGAACAACATTAAATTATAATTATGCGAAATATACTACCCATTCATAGTTTCTGTCATAACACAGGTCCCTTGATTCAGTTTTCCTTTCATTCCCTGACACACACCCGAAATCATAATCAGTTCTCGACTCTAACTGTGGCATCCCCGCATGCTCATGTTAATATGCAAATTATAATTATAGCCCCAGCTTCCTCTGCCTCCTCCTTCCTCCCACACTGCCACCTGGTTGCATCAAAATTCAGGAATAACTGAAATAGAGCTGAAATTGCATGTTTACGTTATGCAAATTTTGGCTCTCTAATGCCAAACGCGTTCGAACTTCTGAGAATACAACAAATGCTGCCTGTAATTTTCATTGTTTATGTGCCACGGGGTTATCCCGATGCCGATGTATCTATATATGTATATAAGGAGAACAAGGATCAGCTGCAACCAATTCCGTTGTCATGAATAAAACATGAATTTCCGCCCTGAAATTACACATACATAAACGTATCACAGTTCATATGAAAAATTTGCTGAGTTTTTGAAAAATGAGCATCCTTAATTACTTGTCTGGTTTATGAAGCGACTAATTGAATTTCCATAGTTCATCTTGGGCTCTTTGATAATTGGAGATATAAATCAAGAATAATTTGCAAATTCTAAAGGTCTGACATATAGTTATAATACGTGGTATTAAGTTTTTAGTGGGGTATATGGTTTTTCTTTGTATCAAATATGAAAAAGTATTAAAAGAAAGGGTTCAATTACGCAATAATAAAAAGGCTCACATTTAATATTGTGGAGTAAATTTCTATATTCTAAGGATATTTATAGCATTTAAAAAAGTGTATTTTTTATTTATTTATATTTATTAACATAATAGAAATTTTCTGTCATAAAAAGCCATATCCTTACCTCTGACAAGAAAATATATATTTGTAATTTTTAAAGTGCCAAGTTTTCTTTGTTTCAGTTAAAGTATTTTATTTACCTTTTTAAACACTTGTAATTCTATAGATACATATAAATTTATTCAGTTTTATACGGAATGCTCATAAAATTATGAATAATATTTTTATGATAGATTATTTTAACGAAATATCATATACGATTTGTATTTTCTACATTAAAATCTATTACCAGATATCACATATTCGTGACACCTAATTTTTAGTTATTTTTGCTTATTACTAATTGTGCAGTTCAAGACTTTTGTGTTAATTATGCAGGATTTTGATTAGATAGGAGAGTGTCCTCCCGAGTGAACTTTGCCCCAGGACATGTGTTGCCAATTGTGCTGAGCGACTAACCATAAAGTTAAGCTAATCAATCCGGGATACCCATTTTCGTGCAAATGACAATTTAAATGTAATTAATCCCCGATTTAAATCATCTCAGAGAGATATATTTATACCAAGTCGAAGGCAACAATGGGTTAACCCCAGCCCCCAGGACCGAACTCAACTTGACAACAATTGCAATCGCATCAAGAGCCACTCAAAGTTCAAAAGTTGGTCAAGCATTTTGCAAATAAATTCCCGCTCGACGTCTCGCACCGCAGCTCAGGTCTGGGCCCAGGAAAGCCATTCATCTGCGGCAGTTGCCTGGTTTATTACTTATTCAACTTTGCTGCCCCATCCAGCATCCTGCCCCATCCTGCCACCCGGGGGCTCTATTCAGGCTCGATGCGCAGAAAAGTTTTCATTAACCGGTCTAGGGCCAGGTAAGTGTTCTAATTGTTCGAATGAGAATGGTGCACATTTTCACCAGAACTACCGCCACTCTGGGCCAAGTGTTTAAATTGGATTCTTGGCTAAAAATCTGAGCACTACCCAAGAGATGTTGCAAATATAAGAGGTTTGAAGGAAGTGCGTTAAGATGGAGAGCGATAATTAATTCAAATTTTGGAATTGAAAGCTTATTAGAATAAAAGAGGAAATAAGGAATAAATAAATCTTACTTTCAACTTCATTTTAGTAAAATATCAAGGGATATCCTCAGTTAAGTTACGTTAAAATTTAATTTAAACCCACTCATTAAACCCTTTTAAAGCTAATTAGAATATGAAAAGTCTTACAGAAGAGGAAATATATTATAAATTATATAATATATATTATTATTAATAAATACATTATATTTTATATATATTAATCTTACATTTAACTTCATTTTAGTAATTTATTAAAGTATATCCTCAGTTAAGTTCAGTTAAAATTTAATTTAAGCCAACTCATTAAATCCTTTTATTAAGTAAAAATCTGTAATTAAATAATAACCTTTAAATATTTTATTCGATAAGCAAAAAAAAAAGGTCGAGTGTTTAAGTAATTAAAAATACAATGTTTATTACAATTTTATTAATAATAAATACATTATATTTTATATATATTAATCTTACCATTAACTTCATTTTAGTAAATTTATCAGAGAGTATCCTCACTTAACTTAAGTTAAAATTCAATTTAAAACCACTCATTAAACCCTTTTATTAAGTAAAAAATCTGTAATTAAATAATAACCTTTAAATATTTTATTCGATTAGCAAAAAAAGGGTCGAGTGTTTAAGTAATTAAAAATACAATTTATTTGGCATTGATGACAATAATCAAATTAATTGGTGAATCCAAAGTCAACTTGGAAATTCATGATCGGAGGCGTAGCGCAATCGCTGGCTGGATTGTAATTCGGCCGGCATTTATTTAATTTATGCAAACAATTAATTATGTAGCTGCACGTTTGCAATTTCATTAAATGCGCGTTTATTAATGTCAACAACAATAACAACAAATAAAACAACGAATACAACAACATCCCGGCAGCAACGTGAGCAACTCGAGAGCGCATAATTAATGCCATAAAATGCGAATAATTTTCCAAATCTACGGAAAACATTGTGGAGAGTGGGGCAGGGATGTGGCAGGGTGTGGTGAGGCAGGGTCAGGTGACTGAGTAATAAATTCCCCAGGGGCATATGTATATACTATGTGTGTGTGTTTTGCCAAAGGATTTAAGATTTAAGCCTCGCGCTTTATTAATTTTCATATTGCATATTTCAAGGCGGTGCGCGCCTGCTGCCCATAAATCACGCACATTAATAACTGCTTTTCGCTCGTTTTAATTTAAATAGCCAAGTTAAACAATTTGCATTTGTTGCAATCATAAAACATTTGCCAGGGACAACAGCAACAGCTGCAAATAAATACATTAAATCCGTAAAGTATTTGTTTGCTTTTGCTTTTCCGACAAGGTCATCAGCCATCCTACAGCGAGAGGTGAGGTGGAAAAAAGGGGGGACAATTTTGCTCTCAGTCAGGGAAAAACAATAAAATAAACAAAAGGTCGTCGCCAGCATCTGAAAAGGCCAAATTTGATTTGTATCCATGGCAATAAAAATATTATATTTTAAAGGTAGACAATGAAAAAGCAATTTGGACAAGAAAGAACACAAAGAAGGGACCCACTGCGGTTTTGCATTTCAATAAGGTCACTTAAAGAGATGTAAAGATTTTTAACTAAAATACGGCTAGTTAAGCTATGATTTGTATCAATTAATTTTACAACAAAGGATTATTTATAGCTTTTATTTATGTGGGTTAACTTACAATCTTATCAATAATCCACTTGGAAAATTATATTATGATCAGAAAAGCTAAGAAGCTTATTTTTTGTACAAATAATAAATTGGGAAACAACTTTAATGTAAAGATTATACCAAGTTTTCCCCCAATAAAACCACTACCATTCATAGAAAGCAAACTACAGCTTAGAAAACTATTTGAAATAATAAAAAATTAAGTCATAAATCCCTTAAAACTTCTAACAACCAATCAGAAAATGTAATGCGAGTATTTTTTCATTTACCCCCCTTTTTAATTCGTAAGACTAACTTTTCCAAAAGCTTAAAAATAAATCGAATTCACAAACAAAGCAAAACAAAAATAAAACAACAAGTTATTTATTTCGGCAAATCCTTAAAATCCTGTTATAAAACCAAAATGCAAGTAAAGTAATTCAAACTATTTCGGTGTTCGATTTTCATTTCCAATTTCCCTCAGCAAAGTGAAACCCACATTTAAATGCATTTTTTCGACAGTAAATGAAATGAAATGCCTTTGACGCGTAATTAAATGCCAATGAAAAAAATGCCAAGAGAATGCTTTAAGCATTTTTAATATCACTTTTTTTATATATATTTAACTTTCAGACCCCGAGGGTGGCACAATTTAAATCAAGTTGACCGCAAGATTTCACAGTGAATTATACCGTGGGAGTGGAGTTACTTAGCGCTCAGCTTCCGAGAAATCTAAGAAATCCAATCCTCACGCTGGCCACTGGAGCCTCCTTTGGGGAGGCAACAGTCGTGCCGTTTACATGCTGGAAGCATTAAATTAGTACACCCCGAAGTACACCTCCGGATTGTAATAGAGATTTAGGGCGGACAATAAAGCGACTGGCAGTGACATCAAAAGAGATTGCTCCCCAGATGCTGTTACGGGGGGCAAGTGAGTGCCAGGAGTGGAGTCAGGAGGAGTGCCAGGAGTCTAAGTTGAAGCTGTCCATCAAAGTGAGCCGTAAAAGTTTTTGGCAACATGTGAGATGAGCCGAGATGATGATGGTGGTGGCAGGGGCTAATTACGCGGATGCCTAATGAAAAGTCCAACACTCATGGCCCTCAAAAAAAAAATAATAAAATAAAATGAAACTTTCCCTTTGCATGCGTGCGGCGAAGTTTTTAATTAAATAAACTCGCTGCCATTTATTTTCTGTTATTTTTTGTTCCCCTCCTCTGTCTTGTGAGAGCCTTGTCTGGAGCAGAAGTTTCAGTCCGGCAATGCGTTTGTGCAACTAGAAACTTCCTGCAACTTGGCATAAAGTCGGCCAAAGTTAAAGTTCCATGTTGCAGCCTGGCCTGGTCTGCTCCTGCTCCTGCTCCTTTTGCTGAATCGCAATGGAACTGGGATTAACTTTAGTGTACTTCATCAAAATGCAAACATTTGTGGGGCGGGCGGTTGGCGGCAAACTAATAACAAAATATAAACAATTTGTGGCCGTCCAAAAATCTTCCATTTTCGGGGCTCTCTCTTTTTTGGCCAGGTACACGCAGTTCTTAGGGGGGTGGGAAGGAGGAGGAGGCTTGAAAAGATAGGTAAACAAAATCACGTTGGGTAAATATTATTTCGTTCTCGCTCGACTCATGAGTCCTGTCGTCACCAACGTCAGAGGCTCTCCCCCCTCAGCGCCTTTACCGCCTCGAGGGGATTTTGCCGGACTTTTTGCCCGAGCTGCTTGTTTTTCGTTTTTATTAGAAAACAAATTTAAATTTTAATATTTTCTGTGTGCGAGTGTGTGTCTCTCCACAGACTGCCTGTCAGTCTGGCTCAAATAATGATGAAAACGCAAAACCTGCGGGGTAAAAATAATAATAAAAGAAAAGGGAAAGGGGAAAGGAAACGGAAAAGTTGATAATAATAACGGAAAATACTCGGTGCTTTTGTTGCTATTGTAAAGTTGGTAACTTGCTAACGGAATTGCCCAAATTATTGTAAATTCAGCAATCGGATTTCGTGTGCATAAGCCAGAAATCATAGACGAGCATTTTTATGTCATGTCAATAAGTTTGGCCAAGCACGTTCCTCCAACACCCACCGCCCGAGCCCCACTTAACCCTCTCAACCCTTTGCGAACCTCCCCCTCAAATTGACAATGCGTAGAACGTACAATATTTTGTCGTATTGTCGATTTTTGCCCAACTTCGTGCTCCAAAGTACGAGGACTTTATCCTTCTATTTATGTGTGTGTGTGTGTAAATGCAGTGCAGTGTGTGTGTGTGTGTGTGCAGTAAGGACATCTTACTGTCCAGCCATGAGTTATATTTGGGAATGCCAGCTTGAAAATCCTGTCAAGCAGCTGTCAGAACGGTTTGCGAACGCTGTTTTCCACTCTGCTCCTGCTCCTGCTGCTTCTCCTGCTCCTGCACAATATTACCACTGCATCCTTCGTCCTGCTACTCCTGCTGCTGCATTCAATTGTCACTTGGATTTCCTGGCACACGTGTGGCTCTATGTGTGTGCTCCTTTCGCTCAATCTTCAGTTTTATCAGGCAGACGCAAATATGCTCGAAAAATGCTAGAAAAAAAGCCATTGCTAATGCCGAGACTGATGACAGATTGCCAGCTAGAAATGCAAATGTGTGGGACATAAAGACCAGGACCAGTCTTGACTTTCGATACGAGACTGTCTTGCAGAAAGGGGAAGAAAAAAAATAAGCAAATGCGACTGAAACTTTTTAGGAAACTAGTAAAGAACTAGAGCAGAGCTCCAAAAAAATTAACAAAAACTTAACTTAACTGACTTGGACACAATGAAAATGGACTTTAAATTCTATGCCACATATGAGTTCAAAGACAAAGTCCAGCTTAAATGAGCTTGAACAGGAAAGTGGTTTTAAATCTCATTAAAATATGCCTAAAAGTAGGCAAGAAAATCTTTTACTTTTAACTATTTTAAGGTGCTTTTTAAAGTCACTTTTCAATTGTTCATTTCCTTTCAATTTTAAAGTAAACTTTTCATCAGCATCGACTACACCTTTTCTCAACCACATTTGCATATCAGATAAAAACCACTTGGACTTGTATGGACAATGTCTCATCACAGACACAAAGAGTTCACTCTCCGTATGATAATCCCAAATAGAGTCGCTTAAAGGCAACATCTACCACAAAACCATGGCCATATGCAACCCTTGCCCTTGGGTTAGACATAGAAACCATTTCGAATCCGTTCTCCCAAAGCTCAATGCACTAAGCGTATTACACATACGCATCGTTGACGTGGCTGCCCCTTGAGGAAAGGCTGAGAATAACACATTCGCTTTGACTCCTCGGTTTCTGTTTAGGTTTCTCCATCTGCATCTGCTTTTGCTTTTGCTTTTCCTACTGCTGATGCTGCTTCTGCTTCTGCTTCGGCTCCCCAATGTCACGACATTCACTTAAATGGGTTTCATTCGCAAAGCACGCTCATACAGAACTAATGCCCATGTAAAATGCTTTGAAGCTGTAAATTTCTTTGCAAGTGCAGCTGGAAAAGTACAAGTGGAGGGAAAAGTAGGAGTTGTGGCGTGCAAGTGGGCGTGGAGAGAGCATCCCTCTCTCTAAGCTGGGTAAAATCCTTGCCGCTTTACTTTCATTTTGATTGCCGTTCAAAATGCCGTTCGCCGAAACGAAGTGCCAAACTGTGAAGCTCAACTCAAAGTGTTGCCACAATTAAGACAGACACAGTCGGCAAGCAGAGAGACCGACAGAGAGACAGACTCAGAGGCAAAAGGCGAACATCTGGCTTTGGGCTTGTAAGCTCGCCTTGAGCTCCATTTGAAGTCTCTGCCTCCCGTTCTGCTGCTTCTCTTGCCTCCGTTCGCCTTTCTTCGGCTTGAGTAATTTAAAACTCGATGGCAGTTGACTGTTAATTTTAGTTCTCCCCAAAGTTTTCCCTTAAATATTTTATACGCTCGGTCGACCAGCGCCGCTGCTGGTTGCCAGCTAAAAGTGGTAGTGGCAGGGCCATAGATATAGTCCGGGTCTTCCTTCATAAATCAGCCGCTGGCAGGCGGCGGCTGAGCGACGGTTTGTAGTTCACGGCGAGCAACAAATTGTCGGTCTCTGCGGCCAGTTGATAAATATGCCCCGACTATATCGGGCCCGGGCCCCACTGTGCTGCTGAGTGCCACGGATCTGCGGGATGGGACATGTGCCGCCTTAATTATGGCAAACTTCCTTCCTGACATCGAGCATCAATTTGGTCCCGGTTATCCGTTTGTCACACGATGTCCTGTAACGATTTCAACTCTTTTTTTTAGCCCCCAAAAAATTCTTATAGTTTTAGGTAGAAATAGTTTTTCAGGGAAATTGAAAAAAGTACTTGGGAGTTATTGTAAATAATAGACCCTTTTTACAAATAAAACAATCATTATATAATCTGTAAATAGTGTAAATATTATATTATCAGTTCAGAAACTATTAATTGCAAATATCGATATCGTTATCGACCATGCACTAGCCAAGAAGTGCGATCACTAACTAGAGAGCTCCCCTCAAGAGAAAACAAAAGAAATTAAGAATAAACTAAATTATAGTTTTAAAAAAACTATTAAAAACTTCTACAAAATACAACTAATATTTTAAGTTCGATCTAAGGATGTATTTAAGGATATATTCATAATATTTCTTACAGTGCTCACTTTATTCTTCACCTGAAAAAAATGCCACTTGAAATTTTCGGGGCGATAGCTTATACCCAAGATTGGAGCGGAAGTGCTGTTCGGCACTCTTCTCTAATGCCAGCGGAAGTGAGCGAGACAGACGGACAGACAGTTGGCAACATAAATTCGGTCAGGTTCGTCCTGAAACAAGGCTAAACCAGCAAGGAGCTAAGGAGAAAGAGACAGAAAAAGAGAGAGAGAGAGAAAGACCGAGCGAGTCAGAAACTTTGAATTAGTGTGAAAATCGCTGGAAGAGTGGAAAAGCACGCTGCAAGGACCATATCGCTGTGGCGGCGGCATTAAGCCTTATGCAGTTCAGACGTTAAGAAAAATGCAATTTAAAATCATTTTGAGGAGCTGCAGTTGCGCCCTCGATTCGAGTGCTAATTGCCGGAAATAAAAATGAAAATCGCATCCTGTGCTTCAGCTGGCGGAAACGACCACAGCCGCCATTGCCGTTGTCGTCCTCGTCCTCGTCGTTCGTTCGTTCTTTCTGTGAATGAATTTTCAATGCGTCGCGAATTTATTTTCCTTGCCGTTCTTTTTTTTTCCGCCCAGTCGACCCCATTTTTCCCGCTGTTTTTTATTATGGGCTCCGGTTTCTACCATTATTGTGCAGTTTTCTGGTACGTTTGCTGCCCGCATTTGCTCTGCATAATAAAAATAATAATAATAATAATAATGATCAGGGTCGGGGTGTTGTGATGATGAATGTGGCATGCTGCTGGATGATGCTGGGTCCTATTTGTGACCGCTCCGTCTGGAGGCAATCATCGCCTGTCGCCTAATTTATTTCGCTTGTGTTGACTTCCCCGCCTCCCCTTCTCAATTTGCCACTGAAAAACCGGGACTCCTCCACTATAGTCATTCATTTGGTTATGCATAACGCTGAAATTCCAACAGCATTATTTGCACACGCATAAATGAATCCCGAATGATGGCTCTATATAATGGAGTCATTGTTTAAATACCCTGTGACCTTCGACTTACGGTAAATATTGAGTATTTTGAATAGAAAATTAAGGTTTTTGCTTGGATAATATTATAAGAACCTTAAAACTTGCCTTAATAAATAATAATTTAAAATTAAATGAATTAAAACTTCAGGAAAAGTTTAGAAACGTATAAAATTTAAGGATAATCATAAATCTTGTTTCTTTTTGAAATATTAAATTATATTTATGGCAGTTAGTGTAGAGAGATGTTTAATAAATATTGTTTCAAAGAAAAGCCTATTTTATTGTATATTTAAAGATTATTTAATGGCTTAAGTTATCCCTAAAGTTTAATTTAAATATACCTTGAAATAAATAATAATGACTTCCTGTTTTAATAAGTTAAAGAAGATAGAAGCTAAGCTTGCTTTGTAAAATTACATTTTTCAAAACCTGAAGTGCTTTTTAATTATATTTCCAAGCATAAATAATAATTTCTTCATATTTAAATAAGTTAAAAAAGAAAAATGCTAATTTTATTTTGGAAAATTAAATTTAAAAAATTCAAAAATGCTTAAAAAATATATTTATACTATATATTAATACTATATACCTTTGCTACCCTTTACCCCTTTTCATATTGCGTATACGACGCGTTGGCAAGGCCTTTGGCAATCGACTCGCCTGTTGTGATTGCGTCGGGAAGCAGGAGGCGTCAGGAGGCGGAGGCGCAGGAGGAGGCGGAGTGAGGCGTCGCGTCTGGCATTGGCTCTTTGTTTACTCATTGCCTAATTGCATGAATATTTTTGGCTCATGCACAATTTTGTTTATTATTACGGCTTTTTGTTGTCGCTGTTGATTTTTGGGTGAGAATACTCTATTCAAAGGCCAAATGCCAATATATGTGCGTACTGAGCGACAATTTGAGAGCGCAATTAAATAAAATATTTACACTTCATTTGGCTCAATGTTTGTTGTTATTTAAATATACAAGCGCCGTCCGCCATTTGACACAAATCGATTCAAAGCTAGGCCTTCCATACAAAGTTGCATCATGGTCGGCAGGATGGCGACGAGTCTATCAGAAAGACCAAAGGGAATAAGGATGCTGAAGCAGGAGCAGGGAAAAAAATAAGTAGATGTTGGCCTTAGGAACCCTGTTGTCCTGTTGACTGCCTTTGCAGCTCAACTCGAGCGAACATCTGAGCAGCCGCCACAGCCAGTTACCAGTCGCTAGTTTCCTACTGCTTTCGACAGCTGTGCTCCGTCGTCCTTCCCTCGATATCCTTCCTGCCCGTGGAGTGAAACATAAAATGCATTTTCCGCATTAAAAAAAAAAGAGGAAAAAGCTCAACCAGAAGACTCTGCTGACTTACACATGGCCCCCCCCCGAGGTGGCTGAGGGCAACAAATTGCTTCTGATTTCTTATTTGGATCGCCTTTTATTTTCCCATTTGGATTCGCGTGCGTTCGTGTGGGGAATTTATATTTAAATTAATGCCATTAAAGTGTTAAATGCATTTCGCTTCGGCTCTCCTACGTGGCTGGGAGGAAATACTTGTGCCGAGGCAGAAAAAAATATAATATAAACTCGAATATAAAATTAACAGGGCGTGAGATGATTTCTGCCGCAATACAACAGATGAATAAAACTCGACGTGCATTTATTTCTCACGTATTTAAGCTAATTTATGTGTGTAACCTCATTAGAGAGAGAGAGCGTATGTGTGTGAGAGTGTGTGTACGCGTGTGGCCCATAAAATTCACTCATTTTTAATGACTGCCTTTTGTGTGTGTGTGTGCGAATTACAAGAGGCCCCAAAACGAAACGAAATGAAATGAAATGAAACGAAATGATGATGCACGAAATGATGTTAAAATGTGCAAGTGTGTGACTGTTTGTGTGTGTGTGTCACCAAGGGTCGTCGTGGCATTGTCATTTAATTGTTTTTATTTTTTACTTTACTCTCCATTCCGCATCTGATCAGCATTTTCACTTAATTCCTTCAGAGTTGAACATTTAATGGCATACTTTTCGGGGCCGAATTTAAGTCTCTCAGATAAGACGGCGGCGATGTGCAGCTGTCTCCTCCGTCTGCGTAAAACGTGTCAGCTATTCTCATATACATATGTATAAACATAAGTATATTTATATGGGTTCTTATATGTATGTATGTACATTGCTCTCTGAGACGTCCTCGTGTCTGTGTCAGGACAAAGCCATGCATAAAATATATGTTACAAGAAGGGAAGCTAACGAAGGGAAGACGATGTTTTTATACCCTTTCAGTGTGCAATTAAAATATGAAAATCGATCATTACTATGCCAAAAATTTCTTAATTTAAATTTGGAAAGTTTTTCTATGCTAGTTTTTAATAGTTTAACAAATCAGCATACTAAAGCTTAAGTTTTATTTTTTTTTTTTGTGAGTTTTGGATTATTTTAACGATGTAACCCCTTATAAAATTTTGAAAAAATTGAGTAAAATATTTGTTCGTCCCAACATGGCTAGATTGACTCCGTTGTTGATGCTGATTAAGAATATATATGATTTATAGGGTCGGAAATGATCACACACAATAACAAAGAAGACCTAATTTATGTCTTTTATAAGGTTTTTAAGATGATATTTTATTTGACATTGTTTTTTTATTTAAATCACAGTTTTTCAAATAATAACTAACTAAGCCAAAAATTTATCAATTTCCTTTCTGAAGAAAGGAACTGAATTCATTTCAATGAAGAAATACTTTCTGTGTTTGTTTTTCGTAGTTTAACAAATCAGTATTTTGAATTTCTAATGGAAAAATAAAATCAAATTAAATTAAAACAGTTGTGGATGCTGATTAAGACTATAAATGCTTTAAAAGATCACAAATGACTCCATCACTGCGTTACAAACTTCTGCTTGAAATTATAATACCCTTCAAGGGTATAAAAACGGTGAAATGGTGAAACAAAAATGATATTGCGCCCAAATGTGCGTGGGAATCCTGCAAATACAAGTGAGCACATACCGTGCATATTTACTTATATAATTCATTACGCGGCTCCATTGTCTGCAATTTCGGTGGAATTTGTCATGGAAAATGTCGGTTAAATGAGGCATAGTAACTCTTTATATTTTTTTATTGTGTGGCCTAAAATCAAATCAATCAGTGACAAAAAAGTGTCTAAATAGCAAGACAAAATTCTACATTTTTGTATTGTTTAATAATAATTTAAGCCGAATTCAGGACAGTAAAATCCATACGGATTTTGAAGAAGTACATAAATTATATATTAAATTTAGTAACATCCTTTATTTTTGTTAAAGATACATGTAAGAGGTATAAATAGAATTATTTCCTTAAATATTTCTACCCTTCTACGCACTTTTTCTTTTCAGCATTTTCAACTTTGACTGCAAGTCATGCTTAACTTAATTTTTTTTTTTTTTTGTTTTTGGCAACGACTTTAAGCCCTAAAGGAGAGAAAGTACACGAGAAACTTTTCTTCCGCTCAATGTCAGGGCCTAATTGGGCATCTTTGGCTGGCTGCTATTCCTGTTCCTGTTTGCTACTGTTGGCCACAGTTTTTCGACTCATTATGCTGGTTAAGTTAACAACAGTGACTCAATTGTGCTGCGAAGCAGCTGCCAGGCGGAAGCCAACCCCCCGAAAAACCCATTCTCTGCCATCATCAGGAAGCCAACTAATTAAGGTTCGATTAACTTTGCCATAGAGAACAATGGAGCACTGAAGGACTATGACAAGCCGCAGGATCCCGAATTGCCATGGCATAGCCACCGAAATCAAGGGAATGGTTATGGCCTCAGGATGAGATGTCGATGGCATAGAGAGAGAGAGAGATCCAGGCCTAAACAATTGAAACCATTTTGTAAATAATCGAAATATGGAAAGCGCTTCAAGTGCTTTGCCGCAAACTTTCTCCGCCACGCACACACGTTGCGGTATCATTCCGTTGAAACTATATAGCACTATAACCGGGGCCATCGCAATATGGCCTCGAGTGCCTAAAAGTTCAAGATTGTGCAAATTTCAACAATGGAATAAAAGTTTTTTGATGTTAAATGGGAATTAGAGCAAAGCCGGCGGGGGCGAGGGGGCAGAGAATAAAATAGTGCGAGGCAAAGAGCAGAAGCCATCAGTGTACGGCAATATGGATCGAAAATTAAAACAAAACTTTCAACCAAAAACGTAATGCAAAATTAATACGAAACAGTGGAAATTCAACACAAAATTTCGCTGAATACAAACTTAAAGTCATAATTTTGTTGAATGAAAAGCGCAACAAAAATAATAAACTATTTCATGAGAATATTAGAGGGATGTTTATTTTAATTAGAGGTTTTAATTTGAAATATTTGTATATAACAACATTTTTAGCATTTTAAAGATGATAGGATTATACAACAATTTAAAGAGGTTGTGAAAGGTTTTAAGAATTGTATCAACACTTATTTATTATATATTCTGCATTTATTTAGTAAAATCTACACTGTGGTGTCATAACCCTATAAGAAAAATGTATAACATATGTCTGGTCTTTCTATATTTTACACTTAAAATAAAAAAAAGAGGTAACCTGATATCACCGCCCCATTAGCAATGGTTGCCTTTATTGGGATCAGTTTATTTTGAAAAAATCATGGAGCATTTTTTGTTGTTTTGGCTTTGCATAATGCGAAGTGGGAAAGTTGTCGGATCTCTTTTTTGTCCACGACACTGATGCCAATTTCAATCAATTCAATTAATGCCTCAATTCATGGCTTTATCTCTCTCGCAGGCCGTACAAGTGGGAAAGTGGGAAATGTGGAGGGAATATGGGGGGGAAAAGCAAAGAAAAGAAGAAACCTCGAACGGAAATCCCGGACAAACCGCAATGGCCGGCAGCAGACAATGCAAATTGTTCGAGAGCCCAGCTCTATGGCCCTCCCACTCGCTCTCGTATCTGTATCTGAGTATCTGCGTATCTGTGTATTTGTATCTGTGTATCTGTAACTGCGGTTTCCGTTTTGGCTTTTTTCTCTCTCCTTCTGTGTGTTTTTATTGCATGTGAAGTATTTGAAGTATTTGCGAACTACGCTCGAGTGTATTCATTCTCGTTTTAAAAAAGGGAAAGGGAGAGAGCGGGGTCAGAGGAGCTGGCAAAAAAAGAAGGAGAGAAAAAGGACTTTAATGTACTCGCAGTTCATTTCGTATTCATGCACTTTACAATTTCTTGTTTCCGATGCAGGCCAAATGCATGGGCAGCCACAATGGCTCGGCCAAGGGGACACGACCTCGGAAGCACACAGGAACAGCAGCAGGAGCAAAAGCAGCAGCATCAGCATCAGCAGGATCTGCAGGATGTCTGCTCCTTCGGTTTCGTTTGGGTAATCATCTGCTCCTGAGTGCTTGAGTGGTCTTTAAGCTATCTGCTAGCCATGATGGATGTGGCTCCAGTACCACAGTACCAGCTCTAGCTTCAGCTTCATCTTCAGCTCCATCTGGGGAATACGATTTATGCCAGAGCCCAAAACCAGCCGAGCTCTCGTTTTTAGTGAGTATAATAATTTTATATCCAATGTATTTATGTACTTGCCAAAAAATGAACGAAGCTATTTTTTTAATGTGTAAAGTAACAGCAGACTTTTGGTTGAAGTTTATCATAAATTATGGTTTGGGTATCTTTTTGAGTTTGAGCTGAGTTAACCACTTTAGTTGGTTCTCATCATTGAACTAAGTATATTTCTAAAAAAAAGCACTTAGAAATGTTCTGTACTACTAGTTTTGAAATATATTTAACCAATTTAAAACTTTGTTTATAAATTGATGCTGCAATTCATTTAAAATTTAAATTTTAGATAATACGGAAATATTAATCATTTTTGGGGTTTCCCCTTTTATTTCAGCATCTCACCAAATGAGATATTACCAATGAGTCTTTACAAATTAATACATTGTTTAAAAAATAATCTTTAATAATCTTAAAAGCAAAATGCTTGAGTTGGAAAAAATAAAGCCCAAAGACTAAGTTATCTTTAAAATCTCTATATACCTCTAACCAATATTCCTTAGTCTCCAATCTAACACAAAAAAATATCCTTATTTTTAGGAAATATTCCAAACCACGCTTGAAAACGAGGTAAGCTGCATAACGAATTTAAGCCAGGGATGTGCAATGAAATGCAAATACCAGGACACACTCCAATCAGGCATTCTGGGACACTCGAAACGAATTTGAGTTTAAACACAGATCCTTACAGAAGAAGAAGAAGCTGAAGAAAAAAAATAAACACAGGGAAACAATGTGAGGCGACCAAGGCAAATATCGAACAGGAAAGCACGTGCAGGCGGCTGGCGACAATCATTACAAGGACGATGAGCATAAACAACACGGCGGCAACACACACACATCCAACATTCAACATTCAACACATAACATCCTGACAGACGGAAGCGCAAACACAGCACTTACACTCACGCGTTGGGGTGTGCGTTATTTAAATACCACACACACAGAGACACACACTCGCAGCACGTGCCATCCTTTATTTGTGTCACCATTTATAAGGAGGAGAGAGACAGAGGTGCATCTGCCATATAGCATTTTATGCGACACAAAAATCCGCACATTATGTCAAATGTTTTGTTTGTCCTTCATGTTGGTGATGTCAGCGACCGTTGTTTTTTGCTCGTGTGTCCTGCAGGACCACGGACTACGTGCCTGTTGAATTGGCGCGCCACGATTCAGATTTAGTTCGCATTTTTACTGGCCAATCGAGCACAAATTAAGCCCGGATCAAGGACTAAGGACCTGGCCAAAAAGCAATCGCTGGCTAAGCACTCCAGCGACTCGGGACTCTGGACTCCGGACTCCGAACCGTTTTCAACCTGAAGTTTTTGGCCAGCTTAGCTTGCAGCCAAAGTTTTCGTTATTTTTTTGTTTTCGTTTTCCCTTCGTTGGTAAGAGAGAAGTAAGCACAATTGGGTCAATACTTTGCTGCCAAATCGCTTGTGCTCGAGCCAGGGATTTGTTGGAAGCAGGAAGAGGATTCGGATACAGATACACCCCAAGATACAGCTAGAGACAGGGCAAAGGGCATTACCAGACTAATCCTTGAGCTGGGACTCTTTCAAGTTCAATATCTGTTGCGCTGCGTGTTCCTTTCTGCGATAATTGATAGCTGGAAATTGTTAATTATCATCAAAGTTCCACTCTCAGCATGCACACATGTCTCCTTGTTGTAATAGGCTTATTAGTCGCAAGGGCTTTGTGAATTTTACATTTCCACCTGGCCAGGATTAATTCCAGGACTTCCGTTCAATTATCCTAATGCCATTTTATCGGCATTACGCATACGCAGCGTGTGCGTGTGTGTGCAACCAATGGGAAGCACATAAAATGCAGAGCCCAGCATTAAGATATTATTTGTGGTTTCCCGAGTGCAATTACTTGCAGAAAATGCCATTGAATGCTTTAAGTTCAGCTCCCTTTAATGGGTCTCCAACGGATTCCTGGCAGTACATTGTGCGAATAATTTTCTCTAGGCAACACCACACATTCCAAAACCAAAATTTTAGGCCGCAAAGTGTCAGACAGATGCTGCGGCTGCTGCGGCTGCTGCTGCCACTGCTGCTGCCGGCAATAAATCTTGAAGTTCATTAAAAAGTTTATTTATATTTCACCTGCTGGAGTCTGGCAAAGTGTCAAAGTAACAAAAGCCCGTTACGCCGACAAATCTTTGTAAGCCCCACAATCTTGACTGATGGCTCCTCACAAGGATTTTAGATTTACAAAAAAAAGTTGAAATTAATGTTTAAACAAGGAACAGTCATAGAACCAACTAATTACTAAGCTGTGAGCCTTAAATTAAATATATAAAATAGAGAAATATAAAGCTGAGTTGCAACTGATAATTAGTTGTTAGTTTTGTGAGGATTTTCAATTAATAAAAAGGGCGCTATTTTTTCACTCTGTTAATTAATACTGCAAATAATTGGCAGCCAGAGCAGCCACATGGATTTTTCCTCTTATCTAAAGCCAAATATGTGCATTCACTAGCTTCATTCAACTAAAACGCGTTTCGCCATTGAGGAGGAGTCAACCGGGACGCCATCAAAAGGAAGCGCTCCAATAAGTTTGAATGGCATCAGGATGCTCGCACACTCGCACACACTCAGACAGACACGAAAACCAAGGATATTTGCATGTGGAGCACGGGATATGGTGTGCGGCTTGGTGTCCTTGCCTTTGTATTCATCAACAATGGAGCGGTCTTAATCTGGCATTAATTGGAAATCCAAGACCCCAAGCGAATGAACAGAACAGATATAGTACTATATAATAACTCAGACTTTAATTCAGATACATTTGTACAAAAAAAAAGCAGCAACTTTAGGTTTTTTACAGCAGCTGCAAAGGATTAATTTTTAGTTAGTAATTTCAACAAAAGAGTACAAATAACACTCACCCAGTATTTGTCGGATGGAGGAGCCATTAGGAAATAGATAGCGAATAGGATAATGTAACAAGCAAGTATTATTAACAGGACAACGATGAAGACAAACCTCCAGCTTCGATCGAGGCAGTGACGTTCATGACTAATATTACGGCGAGCATACATCTTGATATATAAATTAATTAAGCTAAAGTTAAATTTAATCAATTCATAAAGCCATAGGACCTCTGTATCTCTCTCTCTCTCACCTTAACACAGTGTTGACACCAAACAGACAGCTTTTTGATCCCGATACAGGAACTGGTATATGCCTTCAATCACAGCGCACATCATAGGAGGAGCACTCGCCAAAGTCCGACTCGAGGGTGAAGTACATGGCCACACAGATCAAGACCACGAGGAGGAGAATGCCCAACCAGTAGACAATACGCCAGAAGGGCCATCTTCCTGGGGGTTTCTTTCGCCGCCTACCTTCTGGCTCTTCCGCATCGACCGGGCGACGACGCAGCTTGTTGCCCATTCCACTAACAGAGGAAGAGGGAGTGAGATTGAGTTCTGACTTTTGCTACGGGGAGATTCGGTTTCGGAATTGGGATTCCGGGGGAAGTATTTTGCCCCCTTAGGCTGATAATTGATTGGATTTTCTGGGGCGACTCGACACAACAACAGAATGATAACATTTTATTGAAATTACTTAACCAGCTCGTCGACCGGCTGAGATTCATCTTGACGGCAAAACTTTTGGCTAATTATTTAAGTTAATTGGCCTTTGTCCGCAAAGGACAAGGCGGAACAAGGACAATGACGACGCTGATGATGATGATGATGATGATGATGATGGGGGTGGTGGTTAGGTCAGGCCTAAAATATTTGCACCGAGGCCACAAAATGTCTCGCAAATTTGTTCAAATTACTTGAAACACACAACAAAAGTTGCGGCCACTCTTCGACATCCTTACAGCCAGACGCCATGCATAAATAAAGTGGCCTTCCTTCCTGCTCCTGCTCCTGCTTCTGCTCCTGCTCCTGACCCTGTCCCTTCGAGAGAAGGAAGTACAAAAGGACTTTGTTTGCGGTCTAGAGATGAAAAGTCATTTCTCTCCATTATTTGCCAACTAATTGGTTGTTGTAGGACTTGTGCATAGTCTGTGCAATTTACCCAACGAATTTGTGGAATTTCTGGCGAGGTGTCAGAGGCCGCCCACTTCTTGTCACTCTGCCTTTTGCGAGGACTAGTTACTTGTTGTATCAATTAAGTGGCCCAAAATTGGCCAAATGAAGGATGCAATTTAATGTGGAAACTCATGGAATCCTTGCACTGAGCTTGGGCTTAAATTCGGTTTCGGTCCTTTGCCGTTGAAATTGCCATTACTGCCTCGCTCGATTCCAGTTTCTGTTTGATGTTAATGAAAGTTTCCGTCGTGCAAATAAAGCCAAAAGCATGGAAATCAGTAAAACAAATTGCAATCTGCTTTTTATCGCACGTCTCTCTGCCCGCTGCTGCATGACAAGGAGCGAATGATGGCTCCTGGCAGCCAGCAGCAGGAGCTTCCTTGCTTCCTTGCTCCATCATCGATTCCCTGCCTGCCGCCTGCCTGCCTGGCTTTTCCTGCTTCTCTTCACCATTTCTTGCCAGTTGCTGGCCAGGCTATTGACTTGCTCATTATGGCCCTGACGATGACTGCTCCTGCTTCTGCTCTTGCTACGATTCTGTTCCTGCTCCTGCAAAATATATATATATCTGTGGGTATTTTTGGTTCCGTTTCATTTTCAATTCGCTTTCAAATTGGCTCACAAAGCATTGCTCTGGTATCGTGGCCGTGGCAATCAGGGGGCATAAATTGTTAATATATCTTAACGGATATTCAATTTCCTGTGATGCCCCCCACGATCCTCAACCAAAAACACATTAAATTCCTAACAATGCTAAGCCGCTTCAACCGAGAGGAGCAGCGGGTCGGGGGAGTATTATTAAAAATTCAAAGTCGTTATAGAATGGCAAACTTTTCCTTAACGTCCCGGGCCAAGACATAATAATAATATAGAGCCAAAGCCAGAGAGTAGACGGACGAGCTGAACTGAAAATAAGGAATGGCCAAGGAAAATGAGGAGACAACAGGCGAACTATGAACTGCGAAACTGGGTAGCTTCAGGAGCTGCAAAAACTGCAAAAACTGCTAAACTGAGAAACGGAGGAACTGAGAAACTGAGGAACTGCGAAACTGAGATGCCGATGCCAAGGAACTATGCCCAAGTTGGCTGTCCCACTGGCCCTCTGTCCAACTGTTTATTTTCACTAGACTCCTCCTGGCTTCGGCCTTATTACGCTTGGCGGCCCATCATCTGCATGGGGGTGGTGTCCTGGTGTCCCGATGTCCTGGTGTCTCTGGGTTAAGACCGGCCTCCTCCCGGCCGGCAAGTTGTCAACCAACTTTGCAACAATAATCGCCAAACGTGGCAGGAGGAGCTGCAGCAGCGGCAGTGACAGAGCTGAAATAGCAGCTCGTAGATAAAAACCAGAAAACAATAAGACTCTCGGCTGACTTTTATTCCTCCATTCCCTTCCGTTTTTCTTTATTTTTCCTACCCGCCAGTTTAATGCACTGCGACTTTTAGCAGTTTACCCTCGAAAATACAAAAAAAAAAGGATAACAAAAACGCAAAGGTCCTCAAAAGGGGCAAACAGCAGCAAATAGGCTGATGCAGGGCAATGGAGTAAAGGATCTCTTCAGACTTTCGAGTCTCGGCCCACAAAGGCGTGATTGCTTTTTCCCCGTCTGTTTGGCCAGACGGCATTAAAGGATAATAGCAGGGATTCGGCGTGGATTCGAAAGGTTTGACATAGTTTTCAAAATTTTAATAAAACGGCGAACAAACAATAAAAAGAGCAAACATAACACCATTCAATATTTATTAAATTCTCTACTTAATTGAGCAATATCCACTTTTAATTTACCAAAAAAACCAGGAGGAAATTATACAAATATGTTGCGGTAGTTTTTGTTTCAGAATATAATTTATGTCTAGCCATAATTTTGAATTGCTTTTAAAACCCATTTAAAATGCAAATGGGGAAAATGTTTTAAGCATTAAAGTTGACAATGTGCAAAATGAAGTCATAAAACTTGATTGGGAAATTTTGAAGCATCACAAAAAATATATTTTATCCTTCCGAATTTTACTTTATTTTAAAATTAAAAAAGGTTCTTTTTGATTCATAAATTTACATTAAATTATAAACCAAACCGGATTCAAGGCTCTTAGCTTATAAGAACCAAACTTTGCAGACCTCGAAACATTGTGATTTCTCTCCAATTAT
This sequence comes from Drosophila punjabiensis, assembly GCA_008042585.1. Lineage (NCBI taxonomy): Eukaryota > Metazoa > Arthropoda > Insecta > Diptera > Drosophilidae > Drosophila > Drosophila punjabiensis. The sequence goes on from VNJR01001091.1 coordinate 80,067, forward strand.
AATTCTCCTTCAAACTTGCAAAAGTAATCCCATTTAATTATAGAAATCTCTTACTGAACTTTTAACTTTATTGAAATATTGAGTTAGTTGTGCCGCAGGACGAGGAGCTGTGCTTCAAAAAATGTCTAACCAATTTCTGGCATTGCCATGCCTCTCGGAAAAGAGCAAAGAGGGCAAGGAACAGCAGGAACCGAGCTGGATAGTGTGCGTGGCATATGTAAATTTCGGGCTAATTAAAATTAGCATATATTTCCCCCTTTTTCGGCGAGGACACATGCCTTGCCAGAGAGGACCTATTATCTGGCTCAGCCGCAAGGAGACGACGATGAGGACGACGACGGGCCAAAACTACGCGCCGAGAGCTGATTAAAAGAGAAAGCTAACAAGCGTTTGCTCTTTGCCCCCTGCCATGACACACACACACATATGGTGTCCTTTCCCCTACGTCCTTGCGCCAGAGGGTTTCTGTGTCATTTGGGCTCCGCATTAGAGTCGTAAAAATTTATTGTAACTTTTTGTATTTTTATTCCAGGCCAACCCTGCCTTACCCTACAGCTGAGTTTGAGCTGGCGGGCTTAAGGCATTATGCCTTTTAATTAAACCGTTGAGATGTGTGTCAGACATAAAATAAAATGGAGTGAAATATATATAATTTTGCATATAAAATACTCGCATTTAAATTGTTTTTGCTCTCGGGGAGCTGTTGCTGCTGCTGGGGCGCTCGGGCTTTAGTCGATTACAAAGCTTCGTATTAATTATGATAATTATGCGTAAGCGCTGGCTGGCATTTTAATTGCTCATACGCCATGTTGCACATTCTATATAAAAAATGCATTAAAGCAAGAAGGGAAGCTAGATTAAGCACACTGAAGATTTTATACTCTTGCAGATGGCAATTTGATAATTAATAATCTATCTATAACTAGAATAATGCCAAGATTTATGTCCATATTATTTTTAGAGATTTACATTTACAGTTTTGCCTTTTGTATTGATCATTCCTATAACAGCTATATGATATAGTCGTCCGATCCGGCGAGTTTCGACTTATATACTATTGAGAGTGTAAAGAAAACAATCTGCAAGGTTTCATTCAGAAAGCTTAGAACCTAAGAGACTATTTAGCTTAGAAACGGATAGAATTTTGGAAGGACGAACTGCGTTACAAACTCCTGACTTAAATTATAATACCCGGCAAGAGTATCAAAAAAGAGGAAAAAAAAGGAAGAAAAATGAAAAACTGTAAAAATGAAAAAATCAAAAGAGAAACACATAAAAGAAGGCATTGTAAAAATCCTGTAAATATTAAATATTACAAAAGACTATGCATCAATTCGTAGCTCAGTTCACTTGGCTTGTTTTTTGTTTTGTGAGGATGCATTGTCCTTGGGCGAGTCCTTTGTTAATTGCCGGAAATGCAAATGGGCGACGGAGACGACACACAATGAGTGCCGGAAGACCGCTCGACCATAAATGATTTCCATTTAAAATGCGTGCGAAAAACGCTTTTCCATTTTCGCATTTATTTGCTTTGGAGGTGAGCCAGCAGAGCCAGAGCTTTCCTTTTTTTTTTTTGAGATTTTTTCTTCCTTGTTTTGAGTGCCCTTTTTGTAAGCAATTTTCGTTTCTTTGGGTCCTTGTTGAACAGGAGCAGGAGCAACAAGAACAACAATTCTCTTTGGCTTCACACCAAATTTGATTTCATTCGCAAGACGCTCGACGCTCTCAGGTTAAATGGTGCAGAAACTCCTGTGTTGACTTGCTGACCGACCCCAAGTAGGATCTGGAAATGAATGAATTTAAAAGCCACTTCTTGAGGGGCTCTAGAGGGGCCTGGGTAATGGCACGAATGGACGTATCCGGTTTGTTGTCTCTCTATAAATAAATGTCACAAGTTTTACATTTCGAACGTTCACCAGCTTCTCTCCAGTCGCCTGTCAATTTGTGTGCTCTCTCTCTCGCATTTGCATAACAAAATTGCTCTGCATTTCTCATTTCAATGCGATTTTTGTAGCATTTTTTACATATTTTTTTTTATGGGGTTGAAGGGGAGAGGGGAGCACACACTTTGAACTTCGAGCCAGTTATCCATTTGCAGCTCAGCAAGTTTTGACTGCAAAATGTCAACAAAATAAATGCATAAATAAGGAGATCAGCGTGTCGGGCCACGCCCACTCACAGCTCGTTTTAGGAGGTCTCAATATAACGAGATGATGAAAAATGTTTGAGTTTTGCATTATTAAAGTTCTTTGGCTGGCAGTTGGCAACTTTTCACGTGCTGATAAATGGCCCCAAGCACTCACTCTCCCCCCGTCGCTTTTCCAAGGAGGGAGGAAAATCGGAAAAGGGGAATGAAGAAAATACGGAAACTATTGCGTCTGCACTGCGGGTGCAAACATCTTTCAATTGAAATATATACACATATATATCTCCATTTCCGTGTTTGCTTATAAGCGAGTGTGTGAAATCGTAGCATACTTTCCCGCGCTCTCTCGAAAAGGGGGAGAAAAGTATCTTATAATTAAAACATTTTAATTATTAAATTGAGTGCGGATTTCGCGCTGTTTTAACTCCCCACTACATCCCGCACATATGATTAAAAGATTGCCTTATTTTCTTTATGGGTTTTTCTTTTTTCACATCAATCCATTTATTGTAAAATACGCCGGTTTTCAGGACCCAAGCTGGGTTCTGGCTAACCGACTTTCTGGCTGTTTTCCTTTTCAGTTGCTTAATTTACAGGACATAAAATTAATGTATACATAATAATAATAATAATAATAATATAGTTTATAACTTAAGTGCTAAATGCATTTTATTAGCTCTTGTGGTTTCTGCCCCTCTCTCTATTTTTTGTTTTTCTTTTTTACTTTTTACTTGCTCTTTTTGGTATATGCAAAACTGCAGAAAATAGTCATTTTGTGCTTCTCGCTGTCACTATATATTTCTCTTGACTCGATCTCTTTGGCATGCGACTCCATTCGGTTGTATTTTAGGGGGCGGTTTCGGTTCGGTTTCCGGTTCCGGTTCGGTTCGGGAGCTTGGACTTGGACTTGGACTGAAGCAGACACTTGGCAAGCGCGAAGAAAGTATCGTTATGTTACAACAATTACAATTACATATTTACCAACGCTATTCCTAGTGGCTGTAATCCTCAATATGACTGATATGGTGGCCTTAAGAGCTACAACTAGAACCTAATGCTGCGGCAAGTGCTCCGCTCCGTATATGTTGTATATTTATTATTTGTCTGAGATGGGCCTAAGCGGAGATAGGCCTACTTTTACACATTATTACCACTAGTTTAAGTTTTAGCTTTAGCTTTAGTTTTTAGGTTTTAGGTTTTAGGGTTTCGATTATGTCTAGACATTAACTCTCTCTGCACTCTCTCTCTCAAAATGATATGCTCCCGCTGGCGTCTCTGTCTGGTCGGAGCCACAGCGGAACTTAAGCCTCTATGAGATCTTGTTGAAAGACCGAAGAATCGAATATGTATATGGATGGTACGGGGTGAAGGGGGATCTCCAACTAAATTACGCATACGCCTAGTGTGTGTGAGTGTAAGCTCCGATTCGTATTATTCCAATTAATGCTACAACTTAGGTCTGATCCGCTGATTATTATTTACACATTTGTTTGGGGATCCTGCCAGGATCTTTTAGATCTTGCAGACAAACAGTGCCCTGCCAACTATAGTAGGCATGGCTCTGGTGGTTCACTGTAGCAGTTTCCCCCCGTCTGGGAAAAACAGCTCACTTACGCCTGCCTTTCGGTCACGAACTGCACCACTCCGCCGCCGCTGCTCGGCTGCGTCGCTCCCGTCGTGGCTTCCGTTGGAGGTGGCACCGAAGCGGAAGCGGAAACGAAAGCAGCGGAAGCGGAAGCGACGCTCGCTTGGCACTCGGCGGCGGGCAGACGCTTGACCAGCATCCGGCTGGACTTGACCGCGATCCATTCGTTGCGAGCGGCATCGAACCAGGTCAGGCCCAGGTTGTAGCGCCCATTGAGATTGGCGTGCTGGCAATGAGAGAACCACCAGCCACCCTCATAGTTGGCAGCACAGTGCGTCTGCGAGATGTCGCGGTCATCATCGATGGCGGAGAACTGCATCCCCTGCTGGTAGTTCAAGGCATCCGATGCATTCCCCTTGTACGCCCCAATCTGCAGTCGATAGCCATCGGCCCGCGATGAGATGTAGAAGCGGGCATACTCGGCCACCCACACATTATCGTAGATGTCCTGCATTTGGACTTGAAGCTGGCTGCAGTTATCCCGCGTGAGATGATGCAGCTGCTCGTTACCGATCCAGAATTCGCCACCCGGCGTGCCGAATCCCTTGGCATAGTCCGCCCAGGAGCGATTGAAGTCGGCGCTGCCATCAAAGCGACGCTGCACTGTGGTCCAGCCATCGGCCGTGCAGTGCGACATTAGGGGATGCCGCTGGCCAGCGGGTGCAATCAGATGCAGTCCATCCGCCTGGGTGTGCACCTCGCTGCAGTCATGGGGCAGCTTGTTGATGATCGCCTCGTACTGCGTCTCCACGTTCTCCAGTTCACTGACCAGGGTCTCGGCCAGAGCGGAGTCTATGGGCGGGTCCTGCTCCAGATCCTGATTCTGATTCTGCTGCAGCTGCTGGTGATGGGGTCGCTTGTGGGGCTTGTTTAGGTGCGAGAGCTGCAGGAAAAGAAAGAAAAATAAAGGATAAAAATTAAGTTAATGAGAAATTAAGCAAAATAAAATTCTCTAAAATATTTCAAGTAGTTCTAGTTGTAGTACCCACCTTGCTCTTCATCTCATCATTGACCAGCGACTGCAAACGATCCACATTGGTCCTCAGCTGATCTACATTAGCTGTTAGCTTCCTCATGCCCTCGCGTTCCTCCTGCAGGACACTCACACTCACGGCCATGGCCTGCAGGGATCGGGCCGCATTCTTGCCCTCCTCCCTTACCAGACTCTGCTCCGAGGTGATTTGTGCATTGGCAAACTCCAGCTTGGAGATCTCATGTCTCAGCTCTGGTATGCTCTTGTCCATCTTCGTCTGCAGTCCTTCCACATCCTCGAGCAGTTCCAGCATGGAGCTGTGCAGCTTGTCCAGGGCAGCAATCTGACTGCTCAGGTTGAAGTTGGCATTGGCGATGCGATGCTGCTCCACCTCGATGCTGCGCACACGCTCGTCGATATGATGGAAACGCAACTCGTTGACCTGGCGACGTAGATTGCGCTGGGAAAGCTGCAGCTGGTGGATCTGTTCGCTCTGGAAGCGGCAATGACGACGCTTGTGATCGGCAGAGATTTCGAGGCCATTCGACTGGAAGGAAGAAAATGAAAATTGGAAAGGAAATTAATGAAGATGATTTACAAATTAGAAATTATTAAATATCAAAAAGTATTCTCCATAGCTTTTCCCTCTTCCTCTTGTCTCTTAACTCTTATTTTTAGGCTTTCTCTAAAATCTAAATTAAAATCAAGCTTTTTAGTACCCCGATTCCCTGACAATTTCATTTAATTTTGTTCCCATTTTATTTCCCAAAAGAAAGTCACGGCGTGTATGATGAGCGGGAAGAGCTTGTAAGCTGGCCGAGATTCTTTTGTTGCTCGCGGCAAGGATTATGTGCTGGGAATTGAATGCTAAATCCATTTATTATAAATGCATTTCATAACCAGGCAGACAAGCGGAGCAAGATGCATATGGGGGGATGAGCCAAGAGCAGGGAGCTACGAGCTAGGAGCTACGAGCTTGGAGCATGCAGCATGGAGCCAGGAATCTGCAACAATAATGTCAGCTGCAGCAGGGCTTGCAGCACGAGCTGCAGCTTTGCGCAAAGCGTGTAAATCCCCGAAGCTGCTTGATGCCGCCACTGCCGCTGATGCTGCTCCTGGTGGTGGTGCCGCCTTCGGTGGATTTGCATCCCCCTTGGCGCTCGGTGGTAAAAGCTGCATAAATTTCCACATGCATACAATATGCATAGAAATAATTTTGCTGAGTGACAGCGATAGCGACAGCCAGGAGCGAGGAGCTAGGAGCTAGGAGCGAGAGGAGCTGTTGTAGCCATGTAAACCAAGGTAATGCCATTTGGGTCACATTCATGGCGTCGTCGTTCTCAATGAATGCATCACCCACATTCGCCAGAGGATCTGTGTGGGTTTCGGTATCTGCCGCCCTGTGTGTGTACGTTTTCTGGTTATCCTTTTCATTCACAACGCCCGTGATGGCCATCAGTCATAGAAATGTCGCCGAGTAATTGACTAATAAAGGATGCTGCTGCTGGCAGCAAGTGTCCTGCTAATGAATGCAATGACTGTATGAATAGAACCGTCTGTGTTTGCCTCCCAATTGTGATGCCTCAAAAAGGGTAACAAAAAAAAAAGGAAAGGAAAGATAAATAAATTACTCGTTTTAATTCCCTCCTTCAAAGTTTTTCGTTTGCTTTGACCCTGACTTTACTAATAAAAGAAATGTCACTTTTCCCCAATTAAAAAGAGAAGCGTTTCATATTGAAATTTCACTTGATTGGCTTTCAGGAAAAGTTGAATTAAACCGAAAGGAAATAAGCAAATAATATGCAAATGATGTTGTTAAGCCAGCACTATTTGGCTTCAAGGAGGATTCACTCAAATTGATTCACTGTTTGACTTACTCCACAGCGAGAGTCACACGTAAATGTATTTTATTTTACGAAATTTTTGAACAGCATCACTCGCACCCTCTGCCAGCCCCCAAAAAATCAAATTCAATTATTCGTTCGGCGAAAAAGGCAACAGAAGATCAACAGAAATATGGAAAATATTCATGAATATTTATGCCCGAGCTGCTGCGTTTGTGCCTCAATCGAACACTTTGGGGCCAGTGTTTTCATTCACTGTTTTTTTGGCGCTTTTCCTTTGCTTTTTCCCTGGGTTTCCCCTCTCTCCCTGCCCTTTTGTTTGCTCTGCCTTCACGCACGTTCCACAGCGGTGGCGGGTGGTGCCACCAGTGGGTGGTGTGCTGTGCTGTGGCTCCTTGGGCTGCGGCTCCTTGGCGTTGTTTTATGTGAAAGGTCACGAACGCGGCTAATACGACACGTTCGCGTTTTATATGAACTCTGGCCGAGACGGGAAGTGGCCATCAAAACGGAGAAATCCTCAATATATATATATACGGAACGAGCATATATATGTCTGTATATATATTTATATATCGAAGGCGAAAAGGTGCCACACTGCTCTCTGGCATATAAATTTTGCCCATCAACGATATAATTAAATGTGATTTATGCGGCTCAAATTTCCCGCAGCAGAAAGAGACACAACAAATGATTTTTTTGTGTGTGAGTCGCCAATGGCCGCGTTAATTGAAATCGAAATTGAAGCATAAATATTTGAAGTGTTTTCCGTGTGCCAGTAATAAACAAGGAGCAAGGAAGCAGGCAGCAGGCAGCAGGACCTGCTGAACTAATTAATTTCCTTCCATAACAATGGAGCACCGCCTGCCTCATGGATTAAAAGTGAAAATTTTACATGCCATACTTAAGTGAAAGCTAACAAGGATTTGCTATTAGCGCGACAGCGACTCCAAGGGGATGTGAATGGCAATGAGGGTTATGCTGCTGCATATTGCCTAGGAAAAAGGAGCAAAAAGTCCTGCTACTGCTCTTGATCCTGCTGCTGCTCCACGGCGAATTGTCGTAAAAATTTAATAGGACTTTTGTGCGATGCTTGAAAAAGTTACGCTCAGCACAAGATAGGGCAAGGACGAGGGCGCCACAAAATGCCATTAAGTTAATGCGCATTCGGGGGGGCCGTGTTCTAGGACATGGCCAGGACGACCTCAAAGTCAACGTCAACGTCAACCTGATCCTGAATCCCTGACCACAAAAAAAAAGAAGAAAAACCAGCAGACGTGGGCATAATTTCAAACTAACATATTTTCCCCCCCAAAAAAAAGCGCATTTAATTTTACTTTTTTGAAGCTTTGTCAGAAGGAACTCTCTGTGCAATCGGAGACGACTCCTTGAGCCTGTCAAAGGTATCAATAAAAATAATTTGACTCATGAAATAAATATCAGGTAAATAAGAGGAAATATTCTGGTGAAAAAAAGGGCTAACAACCAGGAGTTGCTCCTCTTGAACAATCAAACAAATTGCCAGCAACAGAAGCAGCAGGAGCAGCACAAGTGCCAGGATAGAGTGCCAGGCTGAGCAAGGAGCAAGGATATAGAGAGAATGGATGGTATGTAACATGAAACAAAAGCAAAACAAATATCAACATAAATAAGGTAAAAATGTTTGGCAGGGGTATATACGTGTATACACACACATATACAAAGTATTCAGAAACCGAAACCGGATCCTCCGTGTCAGACTGCCTTCGGGGTGTGCTCCAGCTCCTACTACTGCTCCTGCTCCTGCTCCAGCTTCTACTCCTCCTGTGTTGTGCTCCTGCCTGGCATTTGTTTGCCCTGCTAATTTAACAGCCCGTCTCTCATGCGTACAATATCCTATGCAAGGAGCAGGAGCAGTAGCAGGAGCATCAATAACCAATGATAAACATTTGCCTTCCTTTCCTGGGCCCCAACTGTTGCCAGTGACAGCTTTCATCAAAGGCATTTGTTACATTATGCGTGGACACATAACACATGTAGAAATATATATATATATATATAAAGCATCAGTCCTGCAGACAGTTTGCAATTAGAGCCTGGCAAAATGATATTGAAATCCTGATATATCTTCACCTGTCACCTGCAGTTGCTTGCTGTCACCTTTTGCCACTTGACTTTTGGGCCAAGTTTAAGTTGCTTAATTTGTTAAGGATTAACTCAAGTCGGTTAATTATTATTATTTTCCAAGCAAAATATATTCAATTATGTTTAGAGTATTTACACTGGCCAAAAGCTAAGAGTATTTCATAGGAAATATTTAAGTGTTTTATCTTTCAAGTTGGAATAAGCCTTAGCAACCTTTATGTTCCCGCGTTTCCTTAGCTTTCCCTTATTTATTTATATTTAATATTTCTTACAGGCATTTCCCCGGAATTCAGTGTCTCTGGTTTCTGCCTAGAGTCCTTGCCAAAGGTCTTTTTCTGGTTTTGCATAACTTTCTGTACTTTATTCTAGGTTCTTTTTCTTTTTTTGTTGTATTATTTTTGGTTCCGACTAATCAAATAAAGAAAAGTTGATTAAATTTAACCAGCCACACACACACCAGCCACAACCAAAAGCATTTTTGTCTATTTTTTTTCTGGTCCTGGTATTCCTTTCTCGTGGCGGCCACCTGTGCAATTTTATTGTTTGTATTTTTATTTATTTTGCTGCTGCTGCTGCTCTGGCTTGTTTCCTCTGCTCCCTTTTCCCATCAGGACCTCTGTATCCTTGGCCTTTGTTATCTGCTCTCTGCTCTTTGTTCTAATTTAACCTAATTTCTGCTTTGCTGCGCTTCCATAATAACAATTTTCAAAAAATTGCTTTTGGTTTTGCTTGTGGGAAAGTACTGAAACTGGTTTTTGATGGTCAAAAGAAGGGCTCCTCTGGCCTGGGAAAGAAACCCAAGGAACAGAAAACAAAAAAAAAAGAAAAAAGTAATGAAAAGGATCAAATTGTGCTGAAGCTTCGCGAGCATCGCCTGGCATTCGAAGGGAGCAGGGGCACAACTGATTATCGGAGCACTTGAGAGCATCTGCCGCTGCTCCATCTCCGACTGCCAAAAACTTGGCAAGACAGGAGACAAAAGGCAACACAAGGGCCCTGCTCCTCCTCCTCCTCCTCCTTCATCTGTCCATCACACTGAACCTAAGCCAGTTCCCGAAGCAGCTGGCGGCTGGCCAGTGAATCCCCTCATTGCCATCTCTGCCTGCCTTTTGGCCGACCGGCGATTAAAAGGTGATTTCCTGCCTTTTGTTTTGCAATTTTCAGCAATTTCGCTTTATATTTCGGCAACGGCCTGCCCATTAATGATATATAAACATACGCAAGCTACAAAGACGATATATGGATATATATATATATCTACTGCTGCGTCGTGTTTGCTCCGAGGTCCAGCGAAAGCGGCTTAAGCTGCCTGGCTGAACACTTAATCCCCTTTTGCTACTTCAAGGAGTCTCAAGGGTATATTGGTCACTGGGCAATAGAGGCCAATGAAGCCCAAATCGATGGCATAGAAGTGCGCCCAAGTCAGGGAGTAGCTTTAATTACTAAATTTAGTGTGAGAAATTACATTTAAATGCTATTAATTACATGAATTTTGACCACAAGAAATCTATGAAAGCCCAGAAAGAATCCATGAAGACGTTAAGATCTTTTGACATTTGTATATGCTTTTATAGGAAAAATTACAGTTTAGTCTCAGTTTTGCAGATTTAAATAAAACACCATTAAAAAGTAAAAGATTTTTATAAAAAATCATCAAAAAATTTCCTGAAACTTCAATTTTAAACCCATTCAAGAGGTAAAGCTTATTCTTAACCCCAAGATTATATCTTCACCGATGGCTTATATTTTTCTTAAATTTCTATTTCGCCCTTTTTGAGACTTTCTCTCTCTCGCCTCGTAATTGCTTTAGCTTGTTGAAATTTCCTCGTTTTTTTTTTTGGCTAAGCACAAAATACAAAAGGCAGAAACACACACAATTTCCCCACCGAGCAAGCGAATTTAGCTGGCAAAATAATTCCTCTAAGCAAGCAAATTTCGCTAAAGCCAAAAACTTCAAAGTGGAGTGAATAAAACGCTGAAGGAGCTGAGAAGTCGTGAAACGAGATCAAAACAGGTGGCAGCCGAACCAGTTTGATGGGTTTTTTTTTACCAAGGGGAAGGGTAAGGTTAGGAGGGGGTAAAGATGAGGTAAAGATGGAGCAAGGATGAGGGGTAGGTAAAAGGGCCCCACTGACACATTTTGTTGATGGTCGAACGACGACGTAACCGCACTCGTTTTGCATTATTCCCTCGCATCCATATTGGGAGCGGACTACCCGACGCATAATCCTTTTAATGAAGCAACCAGGAGCTTGTTACTGGCTCCTGCTCCTGCTCCTGCTTTGGGGCTCCTGCTGCTCCTTGCTGCCCCCCTCCCGTTGCTGTGGCTTTACCTGTTAACAGCAGCTGCCTTTGTTTTCGCTCCAAGTTACCCCATTGTTGCCTCGCCTGATAGTTGCTTCTCCCGGTCCCCTGCTGCTCCTTGGTCCTGCTGCTCCTGCTAGCCCTTTATTGACATTAATTATAATTAAGAAGGCAGTGGGTGTGGGTGTGTGTCCTGCCCTGCTCTGAAATCCTTCAGCTGCAGATCCGATTTCTGACTGAACTGAGCTCTCCCGTCAGAGTTATTTCCCGTCATTCACTCTAAGCCTGACACGAGTGTATACTCAGGCTTCATCCTCTTTCTGCCCACCTTCCAGTTGCCAGGACTCTGACTCTGACGAAAGGATGCCACTGATCATGGCTTCATTTGCAGCAATCTCTTTATGATTCGCCCGGGCCCGAGGATATGAAGGCATTGAACGTGGGGCCTAAGTGGCTGCCAGGGGCGGGCCGGCCTTGGCATTAAATATTAAATACGACAACGTCCTGCGGTGCGTATGAGTAATTTGGGCAACGTATGTGGCAGGCCATTAAAACGGCAGAAGGGCAACGGGGGGCGCCCAGAGTCAACCTTACTCGTTAGCACATCATGTCGCTTACCCTGCCTCATGTCTCCCTAAAACCAAAACCCTTCCCACACTCTCTCCTTAGTCAGGCCTCACCTGGCGGAGAGATGGCGGTTCGGCCGTATAAAATAAGGCATAAAACGGCCAGATAATGCTCCACCAGGTTGGCGGTCGCTTTATGGGCCCGCACTTAAAGCGAAAACAAAACAAAGCGCCGGCTCTCTCTTTGGGTACCCATAAAAAGCACGCAGAGAAAAGGATATATATATAACTCAGTGGCATATTCTTCACAACTTGAATTATTCATAACCCTTAAGCACTGGGAAAAATAAAGAATTAATCAATTGGTAAAATATAAATAAAAATAAAAATAAAAATAAAAATAAAGAAATTATCAATTGGTAAAATATGATTATTGTTAAAGAACAAGAGAAACCTATGTCCTGGCGGCAAAAATTAAAGCTTTTCAATGCCCTTTAGAATATTTTAAACTATTTTTACTAGTAATTACTTTAGATACTATAATTACTAGCATGATTTTTTCTTTTAGGTTTCTAAATAATGAAATTTTTTGCATTACTTAAATCTGCATTTAAAAATCCATTACCTCAAGAATTATTTATTGAAATTTATTAAAAATTCAAAATCAATTTCTTTCTCCTTCTATAAAATAATGAATCAGTAATTTCTTAAATGAATAAATTTCATTTAATATTAAATTCTCCATTTAATATTTAATATAAATTCACCACTAAAGTTTTGTTGATTAAAATGCAATTTAAGAAGACACTTTCCCCCTATTTTTCCCAGTGCACTATTTCTTTTACTTTGCCCCTCGCGTGCTTATCTGATCATTAGCATAAAGTGGGCACTCACCTCCTGGCTGGCGGCCTCCTGACTGCCGCTCTCCTCCTCCACGCTGGCGGAGCTGCGCTCCTTGGAATCCTTGTGACGCCGCTCGAACTTGACAAGGGCATGCTGGAAGTCCTGCTCCTGCTGAAGCATCTCCTCGCGCAGCTCCTGGACATAGACCTCCGTCTGCTGCTGTCGTTCTCGCTGGGCAGCGAGCTCAAGCTTCAGCTGCTGATAGTCACTGCGGATGGTGGCCAAATCCTCAAAGGTGGAGCTGCGCTGCTGCACATCCTTGGCCACATTGCCGGCAGTGCGTTGCAAATCCACCAGCTGCTTGCGAATCTCGGAGATGGTCTGCTGCAGCCACTCAACTGTGAGGCGCTCCTTGTTGCCACTCTGCGAAGAGCGGAGAGCAGACAGTTCCTCTCTGCAAAATAAAAAATAATTCAAATAAAGGACTCTAATTAGCTGAAGGTAAAACAATTAAGCGTAACAATTTAATTGCTTGTACATTGGAACATTGGCCTGACCAGGGAATCTAATTTAAATTGACATTTTCGGGCTGTCGGCCAACTTAATTGCCAATGCGGCCGGCATGCGGTCCACTAATGGGATTTTGCACTGCTCTCTGACTCTGACTCTGACGGGATGCGGCGTTCAATTTCCATCCTTGCAACATTCAAATTAAGCACTGCAAAATTATTTCGAACAGAAATCACACAAGTCATCCGGACAAAAGTGAACACAAAATAAGCGGCGAATAGAAACTTTCAAGGAACAGGCCGCAAAACAACAAGTGCGACGGGGGAGAGGCAAAAACGTTGCTTAAATGTTGAAAATGAAAATGTTGTAGCACTTGTGGCAGTTGCCAAAAAAAGAACACCAAGAACAGGACGCATTTTTGTGGCATTTCAGACAATTAAAGTAGTCAGTTGGAAGGAAGAAGCTGAGGCAGGAACAGAACCAGAACCAGAACCAGAAGCGGAAGCGGAAGCAGCACAAGGAGCTCAACAAATTCGAAGCGTAGGTAAAAAGTTTTGTTTTCGGGAGTCAGCTGCCGCTGTTGTTTTATTTTCCACTGTCAAAAGAGCACACACACAACATGAAATTTTCATATAAAAAAAAGAGAAAGAAAATCAAAAAAAGACAGAGAGATATATATAGAAAGAAGGAAAAGTTTTCTTCTACTTTCGCTGGCCTGATGTACATACATCACATTTCGGTTGGGTTTTTATTTCGGCTGCGTATACGTAATATTTCAAATTGTTGCATTGCACATTGTGCGTGTGTGTGCGGTCGTTGGGTGTTTTTTGTTAATTTTATGACTTGGCAAAGTTTTGTGGCCCCAACCAGACAGACAGACTGAGAGACAGAGAGACAGACAGCCGGCATGTGGGTAAAGTTATGATTCCCCCAGCAAGGGTTTCGCAATATTCTGTTTGTTTGTTGTTTTCTGTATGTTATGTAGGAGAGCAACGTAATTACTTAAATATTTAATTAAAATAGAGAGCCAGAGCCCGGGGCAGGCAGATTTGGAAAAAGTTTTTCGGGCGCATTAAATGCGTAAACTGCCCCGAAATATAATTTCTTTTTTAAGCATTTATTTTTGAAGCCTCAAAATAATCGCTGCAACATATTCCCGATGGCAACTGTTGTTGCTCTTGTAATTGTTGTTTCTATGCCAAAATCAACAGGACTCGTGTATTAACCTTCTCTGTCTTTTTTTTTTTTGTATTTTCTGCTCTCCTGGCAATTTTTCGCTTGGCTGCTGCTGCACAACACCCGCCCGCCAGGATATATACACGAGTATATAGGAAGTAACAAAAAAAATGGAAACAAAAAAAGGAAAACATGGCAAACTCTGGGCTGTCATTCAAGTGAAAATTGAAAATGCTGTCAATGACATGCGAGCAAATTGAAAACGCAACATGAACACATTGCAATGCTGAACTTCATCGGTCCTGATTTGATGACGTCTGATGGCGTGTTGTCCTCATTTTAATTACCAAAATGGATGCAGTGCCGCCACTTTCATCCGCACTCACAGCGAATGTTATCGAATTTACTCAAATCAACATAGCACACACACGGTACAGGACGAGACAGGACAGGACGGGACAGGACACACGCTAGTGCGCCCAATCAGATAATGATGTCGTCCACCAAAGCTTGGAGGTTAGGCACTGGCATTCGAGGACGCCTTTACAGGTCCAGGTAAACAGGGGCTCAGAGGGAACGACGGCGGTTTGTGAGGGCGATAGAGGATCACATAAACCACAACTGACATGACGTTTGACTGGCGTTTGCCTTGGGAGTTCCTGCCCTTATACATTTAGGTGTGTGTGAGTGTCCTGTCTGGAAAAATACCTGACACAGAGCGAAAAATCTTTCTAACTGTAGAGTAGGTAAAAAGGAGAGGTAGTAAATAATAAATCAGACAGAGATTTGGGGAATTTGTTTAAAGAGAATTTATATATCTAAAAAGGAGAATGGTTATCCTACAGAGAGAGGGAAATAGGTTATGATGTGAAGTTTATTAGGGAAATGTGATATAGGGAATTAGGTAGAAAGACTTTTAAAGAGATTCATAATCTAACGATTTAAAATGAATAGGTAAAAATACTAATAAAGAGATTGATTCCCAATTTAATGACTCTGATATGAGATTTTTGGTAATGTTTACAGTAATCTTTGACTAGAAAGCCACCCAAAAGTAGACTATACTTTTTATGAACCGATTAATGACATTCCATGATCGAGAAACTTGATATTTTCATCTGAATTAAATATAAGAAACTCTCTAGAGTTCAATAATCATTTCTTTTGATTTCCTAATTAAGAAAACCTCTATTTTTCTCTAAATGTAACTCACACGAGCGTGTGTTGAATTATTTACGGTGTCACTGACAAAGTTTACGATGTCCACGACGGCAACAACAACGGTCTAACCTTAGCTATTTGTACAGTAAATTAAGAGTGTGCCATTTTTACGTATTTTTTACGCTGCCACAGACACAAGCTTGGCCAGCGTATTTCCGGGGCCTAAACTGATATATGTGACTGTAGGTTGTGTGTGCTGTGTGTGTTGTGTGTGCTGTGTGTGTGCGTTCTGCTCGATGAGACAATCATTATTAGTCAGGCCATGACAACAAAACAAATCACGAATACTACGCAAACTTGGGCTGGGCTTGTGGCTCGTGTCTTTGCTCTGATTAGATGTCTTATCCTGTTTTGGCCCCCACAAAATCCTCCCCCTCCTACTCCCAGTCCTAGTCCCCTTCTCTCATATATTTGTCTGAATTAGTTGGACACAATCATGTCCCGCATTCGAATTCCTTTCTCCATTGCACTGACCTCGGTCTCGTATGAAAATGTTAGGAAAAAAGCTCAACAACAATATCAGTTCATTTTCTCGCTATCAAAATAAGCAGAATAATCATATCATCAGTCTGGGAAAGGAAAACATGCAGGTCATTAGGAGAGGGACAGGGATCTGATAATGAAGGATAAAGGAGACTGTGGATAATACATCTTGCTTGTTCTTAATTTACAAGATAAATATGTATAGTGTATACATTTCAGTTTATTAATTAAAAATCCTCCTTAAGCAAAGTATTCCAGATTTCTTTTAATTACTTGAAGACTTAATTCAATCTAGAAAACATTTTAATTTGCCAAAGAAAAAGACTTTGGCTAAAAACTGTTGCCAGCTTTCGAGGGCCATAAATTCGTCGGTTGGCCAAAAAGTTGCGCGACAAGTTCTACGTGACTGCGGTAAAGTTTCGAGCCAAGTTTCAGTCCTCACAAATTGCCAGTGAGACCAATTGGCCAATGGCAGAGGCGTTCCTCCGCCCTAATTAACAATTCAAATTCGATTCCAACTAGAAGCTCGCTTGCTCAATTTTGGCGGGACAGGTGGGCGTGCTTTAGGCTTACCTGAGCTGATTCAGTTCCTCGCGCAGACCGGTATCGGCGCTGGCCGCACTCGTGGTTAGCCTCAGGGATTTGCGCAGGTTGTGCTCCAGCATCTCGTAATCCTCGCGGCGCCGCAGCATCAGGGCGCCGAGCTGTTTGGTCAGCAGGCGCACCTGGTCGCCCAGCGCTTTCTGCTCTCGCGAATCCCGCTCCTGCTCCTCATCACGCTCCTCCTCTTCGTCCTCCACAAACCGGAGCAACTCCACGCTAGACTCGGGGGCCTCCGTCTCCGTTTTGGGCTTGATATCCTTCGATGAGCTGGTGGCCTTGGTGGCATCGCGCAACATGTTGTTCACGTCGCTGAGCACTACCACCGTGCCACTGGTAGTTGCCGCCGCCGCCGCCGCCGTCGCTGCCAGGCAGGCGAACTGCAGGATCACCGTCGCCAGCAGGATTAGCCGCAAACCATTTGAGCCTGCCATTGTTGCAGGGCAATTTAGATGCTCACGCGAAGGCTTTGCTTGGCTTTGCTTTGCTTTCCCTTCTGGTGTTCCACGGAATGTTTTGGGGTAATAACAAAAAAAGAAAGGACTCGACTTAGACGGGCACGGACACGGACACGGGAACGGGCACGGGCAAGGGCGATTTATGCAAACGACTGGCACGCATACCGCCGACACACAAACTTCGAGGCTCGACTTTCCGTCTTTCCGTCTTTACGCTTTTCCGACTTCCCGGCGGCGTGACAGTCAAACACCTTATAAAAGGCGCTGGCAAACAATGCTACAATTATTCCTGTAGCTCGCCTCGGGGCTTAATCCGCTTTGTTTTCGTTTTTCGCTTTACACACTGTTGTTTTGGCCAAAAACCGAAAGTTCGCACCAAGCACTAAAGGTATGTTGTGATACCGTTACTTCGGGCTTATTTTCCAGGATATTTTCCAGGATGTCTTTTTAACCGTTTGTGTTCGAAATGACTGAAGCGGCGCGTCGGCGGCGGCTCCTTTTATAGGCCACGAGGCCCGACGCTTCGGCGGAGTTCGGAGCTCGTCGAGTGAGAGTTCACGAAGAGAGCAAGGGAGCACGAAGTAGTGGTTGCTGAGCACGAAAGAGAGCATTTGCACCTGTACGAAGGTGTAGTGGGTGAGAGAGCATGCAACAAGCACTCAAAGAGAGAGGCTAAGAGAGCGCGCTTAAGGGAAGAGAAAGCGAATAAGTGGCTGCCAAAAATAACTGATTGTTATTGTTAAAGATCAGCTATATTTACTCTTTGCTCTAGAAACAAAAATAAAAAGAAAGCAACTCAAAATGGCGGCCTGCCTATTGCCTCCTCCCTTCTGCCACTCTTTTCTTATTTTTCCTTTCGCTGCTCCTGACACATGGCGCGCTTGCGGTGAATGCAAAGCAACTGCAACAGCAACAACAACGAACAACAACAACGAACAACAACAGCGACAGCGACAGACTGCAATGCAAACGGCAGATGTTTAGGCCCCGAAAGGCAGACGTAAAAGTGCGAAAACATGTTGACGTGCTCCGAAAAAGAAACAGTGGAAAAAAAGTCGCCGGCGAAGCAGAAGAAGATGGAGCATAAGGAAGGTAGCGGCAAGGACCTGAAGGAATGAAGATAGCCTAGCAGGGAACAAAGGAAAATGCAGCAGGAAAACGTAGCCTTTGTCTAGGATATCTTTCGTAGGCAGCAGCTGCGGAAATAATAATTGGTTCTGATTTCACATCAAAGGTGATTTCAGGGTTTCTAGTTCTCATTTGTAGCGCAATACCTTCCACAAAGATAAGACTATTGTCTCGGCAGGATAATAAGAAATTCTTTGAATTCTAAAAAAGTAGTTTCGGTAAAGATGCTGCCATAAATAACTTTATTGCATGTTTCTTGAAATATAGAAAAAATAACCCTATAAGAAATAGTAATATACTTCAAAAGAGTTAATGAAAAAATACATTATTTTTTAAAGCTGTAACTAAATAGAGTAAGCTGCTGCAGCTTATTGAAAAGCATCATTCACCGCATGTTAATCTTCTTGTAAAAAAGGTAATGCCCCACCATGAATATTAGTAAAAAATTACCACATATTCATAATAAAAAAGAAAGCTAACTTTGGGAAGCCGAAGTTTGTATACTCTTGCTCAGCCAAAAATGCATTAATTTACAATCGGAAAACTTTTCTGTGCTAGTTTTAAATAGATTATTAAATCAGCAAACTAAAGTTAAAATTTTTGAAATTAAAATTTTTTGAGAATTTTTTTTTTTTATTTCAAGATTTTGTGACATAAAATTTCGAAAAAAATTAAAAAAATTTGTTTTTGCCCAAACATGCCTAGATCGACTCGGTTGGTAATTCTGATCAAGAATATATAAGATTTATAACGTCGAAAACGATTCTTTCACTGCGTTACTAGCTCCTGACTAAAATTATAATACCCTTTAGAAGTATAAAAACCGATTTGCTGTTCATTGCAAAATTGTTTAACCATTTAAGCTTTTTCCATCTCATACATCCCTGAACCCCTTTTTTCACTTTTAGTGGTGCCATCCATTTATAGAACAGGATTAGTGGGAGGACATTCCGGTGATATTCTGCGGCGAAAAAGGCCGGAAAAAGGTTTTAAAGTGCAGCGTAGGAATGCGGTCGCAAAAGTCAGTGGCAAAAAAAGAGGAGTAGCAAGGCTATTGAATTGGTCGTAAGCCCCCAATTCCTGCATTGTTGCAACGTGGATGCAAGGAAAGAGGAAGGGGGGGAAGAGCGAAAAAGGGCTTCACACATAGGCCGGGAAATGGTAGAGCTTAAAAGAGGAAAGTGCGGCAGA
The DNA here is from genome assembly GCA_008042585.1 of Drosophila punjabiensis. Classification (NCBI taxonomy): domain Eukaryota; kingdom Metazoa; phylum Arthropoda; class Insecta; order Diptera; family Drosophilidae; genus Drosophila; species Drosophila punjabiensis. The sequence goes on from VNJR01001091.1 coordinate 99,276, forward strand.
AATATGCCAAAAATGGCGCCTTACGCACCGAAAAAAGCGTTGTAAGCTATGCATTTTTACCAGTTTTTGTTGGCCTTTTTCCTCTACCCTCCCCCCTATAAATATAATGGGGGGTGAGGGAGGTGAAGGAGGGTCAGGGGTCAGCTGAATGGAGTGCACGCTTGGCTGAGCAGGGGGGTTGGGAAAACGAGGGGCACGTAAGTAAGTAAGAGGCAAAAGGGGGTGCAACAGTCTGCCATTGTGGCCACTTGCCGGCACTGTATTGCAATTTGCAATATTTTTATACCCTCGCAAAAGGGGGTATTATATATTTTTTGAGCCGCTTACTATTAAGGAAAGGAGAAAACGTTACCAAGCCAATAAAGATTACGTTTTTTGAACAGTGAAACTTCGCTACTAAAGAAAGTTTACTATAATTGAGCAGTGCGATTTTCTCATCTATTCTTGATTCTTCTTTTTATTGATTTTCTCATAGTTTTCATTATTATTAAAGCTCTAAGATCTATTCAAGTTTATATTTAATAATAATATTCTCTACATTTGCTGCAAATATAGTTTCTATAGTTAATTTACTAGCAAGTCTCACTGTAAATAGTCTCTAAACTTTTCCTCTGACAGTATTTTCTTCTTGTCTTCCCTTTTTAAACCATTAAAAAAAGGCAAGAACTTCACTCTACCCTTGGAAAATATTACTATTTATTAGACAAGCAGAGGTCTCAAAGTGCATTCCCCAGTTCGTTGGTCAAAAATCCTGCCCTATTTGTATTATTTCGTTTTCGTTTTACTTTTTAATGTACTCTCATGGGAACGTTGTGGAAGCAGGAAGCGGCGGGCTAGCCAGCCAGTGGAGGGACAAGCTGCTGGCCAACCCCTTTGTGGTGGCCATCATCAATGGACGACGACGTGGCTGCATAATCAAGCGTTGACCACATGCACATCCCAGCCAGAGTCCACATCCACAGGCACGGCCCAAACACACACACACAGACACACATCCCTCCCTTTGGCCACGCCATCCGGCTGAGCTGTTTGCATATTTTGAGTGGACGCAGTTTAGTTTTTAATTTGATGCCTTTGTTTGTTGTCATTCTGTTCTAGCTTGTTGCACACGACAGCAGCAGCAGAAGCAGCAGCAGCAGCAGAAGCAGCAGCAGCAGCAGCAGAAGCAGCAGCAACAGCAGCAGCAGCAACAGCAGCAGAATGCATTCAGGGGGTGTGGGGGCATTGCACCTGGGAGTGGTGGCTGCCACCATTTGCATGGCAGTGTTTCTCCTGCCCCTTTCCCGAATATAAAAAACCCCTTTGAGCATTTGTTTCATTGTCGCCGGTTATATTGTTGGCTTTTATGCGGAGAATTGCGGCTGAATGTGGCAGCGAATGGCTCACGCTATGGTCAGCATATTAAGGTAATGGCCCGGAAAGTCAGTAGTTGCTGCAGCTACTCCTCGTTCCACTCTCCAGTTGCACCCAGTGGACCTACCCAGGATCGTTGTTAAATGTGCAACTCAAACCAGAATATGGAGTTCAAATACCATTTGCACTCATATTCGACGGGGATTTCCCCACAGTAACTGCCCATTGAGTGCTACTCGAATGTCCCGTGCAGGTGCTAAAAACCAGGTACTCCATTTAATGCGAACTCACAGTGTTCTTTCCCATTTGCAACTGCACTTGGACTTGCATCAGGTGTGTTTTCTGCAGAGGTTAAAGTGTCTTAAATCTACAAAGTCAAGCTATAAAAGGCATTACAAACAGGAATCTCTTATTCTTACTCTTTTTAAATTGAATAAACAATTTTAAAGAATTTTTAAGCATATATTCTCCAATTTGGTAGAACTTAATGACTTGAACTTCTTGAAATAAACGAACACAATCAATGCTTGAACAAAGGAGCAGGTGTCTCTTATCTCTGTCCACTCCTGAGCACTTCGTTGCCTTTTCTGGCCAGGCGGCAGATGATGAGGGCTCCTTCTCATCATCCTCATCAATGCTGAGGGCATTGTTGATTCTTTCATATTATAAAGGTATATGTATATATATACATATATGCATATGAGATGATTCCAGTCGAGGACAGGGTTCCGGTTCTGTGGCATGCCAGCAAGCACGCGATATTTTTCGCAAAAATATCTGCCCGAAAAATTAAAGAACGCTGCGCAGGCGCAGTTCCAGACCGAGCACTAATCATCTGAATGACAACGACAGCAGCAGCAGCAGCAGAATAAGCAGCAAAAAAAAAGAAGGCAACATCATGGCCAAAACAAGCAGGAGAAACAGCTAGCTGCAAGCAGCAAAAGCAACAGCTGAGACAGCCGGCAAACCGGCTGCTGCTAACGGCAGGTGCAAAACATTTACCACTCGAACGAAAATTTCCTACCTGATTTAATCTGCCGCTGTGTAGCTGCTTTTGCTCCTTTTTAATAAACCCATTAAACGTAAAATTATGGGGTATATTGGTTGCATGGAAAAGTTGGAAACTGTGGCCACTTAGACTTGATATTTGAAAGAAAGAAATACTAAAAAGAAGTTTAGAAAACCCATTAAGACATCTGCTCAATTAATAAAAGGAAATTTTAATTACAGATATAAGCATATCGATTTCTGACAAAAAGGCTCGATAAAACACAATTGATGTAATGTAATTTATTATATTGTGATATTTGCAACAAAATTTACTTTGATAAAGCACTTTTAATTGAAAGTTTAACACTCAATAACATTCAATTTTGTAAGCAGGTTACCTTATAAGTTAATAAAAAATTAAATTGACCGATAAATTCTCGATATATTTCCATTAAAATCGATAACTAAATTGAATATCTTAACACTTTTTCGGTACATAATTTCAGCTTGCATTATAATTTAATATAAAATTAATTGTAAGATGTGTTTTCGATATATTTTTATTGTTATCGGTAACTAAAACGAATATGTAAACACTTGCATAATAATTTAATAAAAAATTAATTGTAAGATTTGTTTTTAATATATATTTTCATTGTAATCGATGCTTAAATCGAATATGTAAACACTTTCTTGTTACATATTTTCAGCTGGCATTATTAATTAATTGTAAGATGTGTTTTGGATATATTTTTATTGTAATCGGTAACTAAATCGGAAATCTAAACATTTTCTCGGTACCTACTTTCTGCTTGCATTACAATGTAATAAATAATTAATTCTATGATTTTTTTTGATACATTTCCTTTAAAATCAATACTTAAATCGAATATGTAAACACTTTCTCACTACATAATTTCTTCCCTCTCATATTTCTACCTCCAAAAATCAGGTATTTTATGGTCGTGACACTCCTCTGCAACGTTCTTAATTCTCTTTACTGTTCCACAGGCTCTGTGGCGGAATTGCTGTTGTGTGCTCGCCTCCTGATGTGGCTGTTGTGCGCCATGCCAAGGCTTCGCTACGTGTTGTTTCATCAACTTCGGGACTTGTAGCCACCGGCTTGGATTGCCGTGGCGTGGCATGTTGCCTGCATGCTCCGCTGGTCACACACACACACATACACACACACACACACTGGCACACGAAACAAACACAGATACAGTGCTGCTATCACTCAAGGCTGTTGCTGCACGGCTGCCTTCGTTTTAAACACATCCACTTTGGTTGCTTTTCTTGGCAACACCAACGCATCACAGTCTGTGGTCTCCTCGGCTTTGCCTTTGCACACTCTTCTTCGCGGACGGACAGAGAAAGTGAGTGAATAAAAAAAAAAAAGAGGAGGCAGGGGCAGAGGTGGGAGGGAGGCGAACGCATTGACAGACCATAAAAACAATCCCTAGGAGCCATCAACCAGAATGAAGGCTAATGCTGCCATTGACCAACATACGAGAAACAAAAGCAGAACCAGAGAAAAGGGGAATGTAAGTGGACTAGGAGATACCCTGGTTTATTTTTTAGTAAATTTAAGATTCCTGCAGGAATATACTACACTAAGAAAGAATCTTAAGTATACTAAATATCCTTTTTATGGAAAGTTAGCTAATAAATGAATGAGACAATAAAAACTCAAGAGATACATCAGAATAAGATTCAAATATCTTAAGTACATACATTTATTTATTCTTATTAATATTATTATTAGATATTGTAATTTAAGATTGTAATAAATACATTTACAGACTAAAAATATATATCCTTGCCTCCTCAATACCCCTCTAATCCAAAGACAACCAAAAAAAAAAGATGAAGCAGCGTTGGAGCAGCGTACCAGCAGCGACAGCTGCAGACACAGATGCACATGCAGATACAGATACATCCACGGGACGCCAAAGCATCAAGGCCAAGGGGAGAGCGGTGTGTGCAAGGAGCAGAGCGGAACACATCCTAGAATGTTCTGCGACTTCGCAGCTGTCACACTCGCTGCTGCTCTTCCTGCGTGTGTGTGCCCCGCCGCCGCCGCAGCAGCAGCAGCACCGATCAGCAGATTTCAGTTTTCGGTTTTCGGCTTTTGGGATTTCGGTTTTCAGCCACTTGGCCGAGGCCGGGGAGTAGCAGCAGCACCAGTACCATTAATGGACAGGCCGACAGGACCTTGCAACAGTTGCAACGCCTTTTGTTTCTAGTCCTAGGCACCAGAGCTGTTGCTGCTGCTGTTGCTGCTGCTGCTGCTCCTCTTCATCATCATCCTGCCTCCTGCGTCACTCGTCTCTTCCTGCTCTTGCTTTGCTTTGCACTATCTGTGCTCTTCCTGCCTCGTCCTTTAGCCAGGCAAACAACGACAAAAGGCAGGCGTAGTGCAACGAAGGTGCCAGGACATGCAGCTGTCTGCCGTTGACTCCGTCTCCCTCGGGGCATTCATCGTCCTTTGCAACGGACACTAATATCGAATGCTGGAGCGTGTCAGATTTGCGAGTGATGAACAGCGTTAACTGGAAATTGACAGACGGCCCACTGAGCGCAGTAAGCCCTGTTTTTGTTACCAGTTGACAGGCGATGTCCGGCAGGTTATCACGAATTTTCGAAGGCGACCAACTGTCTGAAGCTGAAAGGTATTTAAAGAGAAAGGGGAAAAGCTGAAAGTCTCTATATTATGGTTTTTGATGAAATTATTTAAATGTTAAAGGCTACGAATGGACTTAATAAAATATTAATAGCTGAATGTGGCTTAAGAACATTCAAAATTAGTGAGAAATCTCTTAGATATTTTGTGTATAATAAAAATATACAAAGCCACAAATTTAGATTCAAGGAAGAGCAGAATTTAGGTTCATCTTGTAAGATTACAGAGATTAGTCTGTTTTTTAGAACGTTTACTCTACCTGTTAAAATTCTTATATTTATTAATACAGTTCTGCCTTTCTCTTATTTAAAATAGAATTTTAAGCCCTTGCTTTAATACCAACTACATTTAGCCAGCCTTAACTAACAAAGCTATCACTTAAGCTTGTGGTTTATGCTATTGATTCCATTTTAAAAAACCATTTTAAATATGTTACACTTTTTATTGGCATCCAAAATACAAGTATAAACCCACATAGTTATTCAAAACCACTTGACTATACTTCCCCATAACAATTGAATAATAAATACCTTTTACTTTAAGCTCTTTAAATAAATAAAAAACAGTCACATGGCTGTGGGAATTTTTTACCCAACCACATTTCAACCCTCTTGAATTTCCCACAGACGTTGAAAGTTTCCACCGACCATTTATTACTTTCAAACGGAGTTTAATTGAGGACAATGACAATCACTCGAGGGGCAAATTCCAGGAAGGAGCGCTTGTAAGGGCGCCTGGGCTTTCGGGGCATTTAAGCTTTTAGCAGTTTTACAGCTCTGGGCCTTTAAATCACGGAAACAAAAAACAAAAAACAGAAAAAAAAACGGAGAAAAACATTGCGAAAGAGTTAATAACAAGCTGTAAACAATGCCTCGCCCCGCCCCGGCTCTCAATTCCGGCAATTTTCGACGAAATATTGAAAAAAAACAAAAGGCAAAAACGTAAAGGAAAAGGCACAAAAAAAAAGGAAGCAAAAAATTCTGTGTAACTCCTGCTCCTGCTCCTGATTCTGCGTCCAATGCACAGATGTCGCTCAGATTACGAACTTAATTGCCCCAGTGCAGGATATGAAACCCCAAGCCCAATGCCCCATGCCACATGCCCCATGCCCCATGTCCAGTAGTGCCCTCCAGATTCCCCTTTTCCCATTCCCTGGCCGCATCCCCATCCCTACCTCCACGTACAATAAAAAGCGGAATTCAGGGCAGCAGACGGACACAAAAAAATAGCGCTGGGCTAGCCCAAAACTGCAGGCCAACAAAAATCCAACAGCAGTAAGACGAGTCCAGCGCCAAACTGGCCAAAATGTCAGGGTCCAAACATTGAATGCGAAACATTTCAGTTAACTTCTGACTCCCTTTAAAAAATCCATGTCCATGTCTCTATGCTACTGGCCGTGCAAAGCGGCTTTTGCATTTTTAACGGCCTGGCTTAAATTTTCTGGCAGTATCCCATGAAACGTGGCCAATTGATATGAGGCTCTGCCAGTTATAATTCCTACGGAATATATATCACTTGGCCAATAATTGGGCTTGCCTTTGAAATTGGAAAAAGTAAAGCCAATTCAGCTTGATGGTATTTGAGGGTATTTATTTAAGCCAAATTAATTGATGAAATATGGTTAATGGGAGCATTAACTTGAGTTTATTGTATTTGTTTACTAAAGAACATTGATACACACTTGAATAAGTAAAAAAGGATTGAGAAAAGTTAACAAACAGCTTGATTTTTACAAAAATACTTGGCATATTAATTTAAATATTTAAATATTAAAGACTTATAGCCTTTTGACACTTCTGCTTGAAATTTCCCCAAGTTCCTTGCCTTCCTTCAAACTTCATTTAATTTTATTTATTTTCATGATAAGTTTCAAAGATAAGTTTCAAAAAGGCTCTCTTTGAAATATTCCCAAGCTCCTTGCCTCTCTTTAAACTTTATTTTATTTATTTTATTTTCATTTTATGAAACCTATACATGTCAGAAAGCCTCAATTAAAAGCAAACCCCTTTTAAGAAATTCAAGACTGATTTAATATTCAAATTTTAGTAATCTTAATAATTAAAAAAAAAAGCAATTATTAAAGCTTTATTCAAATGACTTACCTTTCTGACTTTTCTTTTTGAAACTTCACCAAGTTTCTTACCTCACCTTAAACTTTAAAGAAACAGTTTTGTCCTAAGATGCATGTCTACATTTATAATGTACATATATATCGATTTCTGGTTTTGTTTTATTTCTCTCTTTTACAAGTACAGGCTCCCTTCCCCCTCTCTGGATTTATTTCTGCCTTAAAACTTTTCCCTTAAAGTTCAATATAAAATTGTTTGCTTTTGCGGTCTATTTTTGGGGCGCCTTTCAAGGGTAACCGTAAGCAGGGCTTCCCCCTTTTATTGAACCGGGGTTTTACCCGGAAAAATACAAACGCAGCTTGTGGCATGTTATATATATATATATATATATAGTACATATACAGTACTCAAAAGCCCCTTTATTTTGTGGGGGCCTTATCGGCATTTCACTCCTTTGCACTCGAGAGCCTGCATTTCGGCTTTGTTTTCGGCCACGTAAATCTTTTCAATTTGAATCAACCTAAGCGTTTGTCATTTTGACTAATGGCTTATCAAGGCAAACAGAGAGACAAACACAAATACAAACAGCGGCAAGGAGCTACCAAAAAGCCGAAAAGATGTTTGACAAAATTTATTGTATCGTAAATTACGCATAAGAAAGAAAAGTTAACAACAAAAAAAAAATGTAAGAAATGTAAGAAAAGCAGAAAGCATGAAGTAAAGTTAAGTAAAAAGGGAAGAGAAGAAGGCTAAAAACTTTGCTAGCTCACAGCTCGTAAATTCCTCGAGGGGAATTTATGCAAACTTTCGTTTCGTCGGTTTCACTCCGCAGGACGATTGCTCCATTCCTTGAGGTGATTTGGCTGTCGCTGCAGGAATGCCCCGTCTAATGACCGACAGGAAGGCGGACAGACGGGCAGGCAGGCAGGTCATGCACGTATTAAGAACCTTTCTTTATTTCGGGGCGTCATTATAAATTAACAATGGCGCTGGGCAAATATTTCAGCGTGCAGCGACACCGAAAAAACATGGAGCGCAAAATGATGGAGCATTTACCGCTCCTCGAACAATAAAAGTCGCCGAGGACTAAAGGAAAAAGGAGCAGGAGTTGGAGCAGGAGCAAGAGCAGGAGCAACAGAAGCAGTAACAACAGAAGCTCTGGCAGGACCTCGAGTAGACAGAAACATTCGAAGCAGGAGTAGCAGCAGTAACAGTAGCAGGACCTGAAGCCAGACCTGGCCAGAACTGGCCTAAGGATGACAAAAGTTTCCTTCGCTGCTGTTGTTGTTTGCCCAGCCCACCTTGTTGCTGCATTGTGTCAACTGGTCGTCGCCCCACTTAGCCATTCTCCTTGGAATCCTCCTCCTTGGAATCCAGCTCAGATCCTTTTTCCGCCTCACCCCCTCCTTCCCCCCCTGGTTCCTCCTTGTGGGCATATGAAACATTTTCTTTGGGAGACAAGGAAATATGAATTGCGTGCCAAAGAACAAAAAGCAGCTAAGGACGAAAGAAAAGTTTCGCTCGGCTTTGTTTCGTTGTGTTCTTTTTTTTTTGTATGCCTGCTTTTCCAGCTTGTTTTCGGCTGACTGTCATGCACTGAGAGAAAATTAAGGGAGTAAGCTAAAGGAATAGAGAGATGATAAGAAAGATACTATAAACTTAAAAGATAAAGGGATGCTAATAAAAATACTATAAAACTATCGAATTTATTTCCGCATTTTATATTAATTGCAAGTTATTAAAACACCTTCAAATTTTTACTAAAATTCAAGCAGCTTGTAGATTTAACAGGCTTTATTTAGAATTATTTAAATGTTTATTTTTCTTGTTTAAATAAATAAAAATAAAATTCAAAGTATAAGAACTTTTTTTCTAACTTAAAACTTGGGAGTTTTTAGCAAGAACTTTGGGTTCTACTTATATTAGAGGCATTTACTAATGTTGTCATAATTTAACGAGTTAAACAAATTTATAAATTTTTTATGATATTTTTAAAACAATATTTATGTTAAATAAATTATTAATACAATTAGACCCTTTTTTTCCTGTGCACATTTTTGCTCATGTTGTTTTTCTGCCTTGGCGTGCTATTTTGGTGCTCGGCTGCTGGTTCTGCTTTTTGTTTGTGATTTATTTATTTTGTTGTTTGCCGCTTTGTTGTCACTTTACGCTTTTATTGTGCCGCCCACACCCATATATACAACCAGAACCCATTTCCAGCCCACCTTCTGGGCAGGACCCTGGCAGGACCCACATCGAGTATACGCCTCGTTGTGTTCCGCTAAGCAAGAAATCATAAAGTTAAACTTTTCTTATTACCCCCGGAATGGCAGACACCGGGATCTGGGGGCGGGTATCATTACAATCATTTGAGAGCCACTAAGCTGGCAGGATAATGAGAAGACACTGGCTCCTGGGTCCTGAGTCCTGGGTCCTGGGACTGTTTGCTGTGGGGATAAACCACATGGTAACCAGATAACCCAGAGCCCGGGCATCAATTGAAAGTCAAATCATAAGCCGGAAATCGTTATACATATCACCTGCTGCCAGTTACCGGAGGAAGCGGGAGCGGAAACAAATGCCAGGATCAGAGCGAAATGCGAAATGTGAAATGCGTGTGTGTGTGTTTGTCTGAGGTTTCCTACCCTCGCATCCGTTCGATTTTGCTAAAAAGAAATGCCTCGGCCGAGGATAACGACTCTCGACTCAAACTCAACTCAATTCAGTTCCGACTGTACTCGGCAGACAGCTGCCAGGTCGGCCGAGCATCTTGTTTCCGTTTGCAAATAAAACATATGCTCGCTCAGGTCCCCATTTCGTCCTTCCTTCCTTCCTTTCTGCTCCTTTGGTTTGCATTCATTTCGTTTCTGCATATTTCCTGTATTTATTTCAATGGCTTAAGGGCCCCAGCTCCGCATATCCCATCCATAAATCCAGGCAGGCATCCTGCCTGCCATTCATCCATCCATCCAAGGCTCACTGTCAAGTGGCTTGATTTTTATTTATTTTTAATTATGAAAAATTGTAAGGAAAATATTGCGTGGCACAAAAACAAAGGGCATACCGAGAATTGACACAGAAATCACTTCTTTTCTTTTTTTTGTTGACACTGAACTTTTGATTTATGCGTAAAGTGGCAACAACCATCGTCATGATGGGGGGGCAAGGTGTGTGCAGGGATAAGGGGCATGCAACCGCACTTGCAACGCCAACTTCATCAGTTGGAATCAGTGTATGCAAGCTGGCACATTGGACACATTGTAAGCCGGTAACAGTGATGCGGAAAATATACGAATTAATTACTTAAAGGAGGTACAAAATAATGTAATTAATGGGAGTTACTTTTATTTTAATATTTATTATTAAAAATTGGGAAAAGAAATAGGTTTTTATGTATTTTTAATATTAGATAAAACTTTTTGTGGTCAGTTTCATCCCAAAAAGAAACATCTATCTTGTCAGAAAGAAGTGAAAGTTGTTTCCCTCAATGTCATTTTGTATCATCAGTTGAAACTTCTAATTTAAATCAATCAATTTTTAATAATTAAAGGTCCTTAGACATCTCCAAACGTCGTAATAATTTTGGTTATAAAGCTTTTAATGAAAATTTTGCCAAATGTTAATAGTTAAGTTACTAATAAAATGAATTATAGACTTACTAGGTCCTTAAACATCACAATACTTGTGTTTCTAAGACTTGTTTGTTTTATTTTTAAGTTAAATATTTAGATAAAATTCGTTACCTCAATATTTAAGTTAAAAATAAAACAAACTCTAGCTTGCAAATATTTTTATCTATATTATATATTATAATATATTTTATAATAACTTCTTAAGCCCAAATATCCATATTATATCCTGCCACCTCTGATGTCCATCCAGAGCTTGCCGTGGGCGAAGGATGCTGGTAGAGGCAACAAGGCTGCTGGGCTATGGCGAGAGTGGTGAGACGGCTGAAAGGACACACATGCAGGACCGCATTGTCCTGTCAGCGTCATTGCGAATGAAATATGAACAGGACGCCATGTGAAAAGTGTGGACACTGAACGGCAGTCTCTCTGTTGTTCATTCGCAGGATTCGCCGCACACACACACACCTGACGCACACACCAGCCCCTCCCCCGCTGCCGCCACCTCACCACCACACCACCTTCGACGTCAGCAGGCGGCAAATTGCATGCGGTGGCCAGTCATGGAATCATTTAAAATGTTGCATCCCAAATGAATCGACTCTGCCGCAGGACATTTCGGCTTTTCCCACCCCCACGCCTCCACGCCCACTCATTTGTTTTGGCAACCGCAATTTAAACGCTGACAGCCAGGACATGGACACGGACTCGGACTCGGAGCCGGAAAAAAGGATTTGAGACAAACGACTGGATTATGGTTGCATTGGTCGGGACAGTGTAAATCGCTATTTAGCCAGCGGCTTCGCGGGAATTGCCTCAATTAGTTGGACATTCCGATCCTGCGCTTGGTTAATGCCTATTTTGGCCCCGGACCCAGGCTTAAAGCCATCAGTTGCCTCTCATTTCCCGCTTATTATATTTCATTCTATTTTTTGTTGTTGTGTCGCACTTCATTTTCCTTTTTTTATTGCTGGCCAAGACCACCGCCACACGCAAAAAGTTCCACTTCGTTAAGCAAAAAAACGGCCAAGCGAGAATTTTATTGGGGTGCCAAAAGGACTTGACTTGTCATGTTTTTCCAAAGGCGGTCAGGACAGTAGGACAGGACAGTAAGGGCCTACGCACACACAGTGTAAACTTTGCTGGTCTAGCTTTGAGTACAGTCAATTTCTTGTTTGGCTTTCCCCTCCTTAGAGATTTTCCTTTTCCCCTCCCCAGACATTTTCCTTCTCCCCTCAAAATATATATTCTAGTGGCTGCTGTGTGTTTTTCACAAGAAAATGCTGCTGCTGCTGCTGATGCTTCGCGAAGTCCATAAAGATTGTAACGAAATAAAATCAATATAATGTGCAAGTTATTCTCATCAAATTTAAAGAGCTTGTTATTCAATTTCCGATTTGACGATGACTGGATAATAGAATTCATTTGAAAAAGAAAATGGAAATATTTTGTGGCTTTTCAAGGGAAAACTGTGGAATTGAGTTTGTTGATCTTGTTTGTATATTTTTTTATAATAATAGGAAAAGCTTTTATAATACAAACATAAATCTTAATATTCTTTTGATACTTTTTTTAGATAAATAATTATATTAGTTACAGTAAATCCTTTATAATGATAGAAAAGCTTTTATAATTTCTACATTAATATTCTTTTGATCCTTTTTAGGCAAATATTTATATTAATTACAATAAATCCTTTTAATCCTTTATAAACTATTTAACCTTGTTTCTGTTGCTCAAAACAGTTGTCTTCTTCAAGACCTCCAACTGATTCCAATGGCTTCCAGCGATTTGGCATGATAATAACCCCTATTAATGATTATGCACCATCTGCCATCTAAATATTTTTCATCTGCTTTCCAATTTGTATGTTTTTTTTGCGCTAGAGTTTCAGGATGCGGATCCCCTCGATTCCTATCGCGGACGCCCCAAGTCGCCGTGTTCAACGGGTATTTAATTAAAATGGATGAAAAAGTGGTCCCAAGACGGGGCAGATCGCATGTCCGGGACCCGGGACCCGGGACCCGAGACCCTCGGCTATGCGAAGACAACACAACCCCTAACTCCACGAGCAGCTGCTCCCTGAAGCATTGCTTTGGACTTGCTTGAATCCGTACAAGAGTTGTCTCCTGCCCCTCTTTCTCTCTCTTGGTTAAGCCGAGCAGATGCGCCTGGACGGTGACCGGTGGCTTGGTGGCTTCATTAAAATTAACAAAACTTAATTGCAGCTTTCGTGGCACGAAACATGCTGCAAATGCGTGTTCCAATCTGTTTGATGGCCTGCACAATCGAGTTCGAAAAGGGGAGCCCAGCACCTGCTTCTGATCCTGCTGCTGCTGCCAAACAATTTGATATATTGTCCTTTTTTGGGACTGATCCTGATCCTCCTGGCAAACTGACAGATTGCAGCTGCAATCGTACGAAAAAAACGAGCACTTTGATGGTTTTACAATCGTAGAATCTTGATAAAATCCTTTTGAAACTAGAAAAGTAATACTTAAGCTCTTTCCTGGATTTTTATTGTCTAAAATATCATTAATATTTTTCATAAATGCTATAATTTTAGCTGTATTTTCCTCTCTTTGCTTCGGCACGAAAATAGGTATAAGCCAGACCTTGTTAACTTTGCCAAAAGTCGTTTACCTGTCAATGGCCGTAATTTCCAGTTGCAATTTTGAACTTTTGCCATGTCGACATTTGCATGATGCCTCCCTTGTTCGAAGGTTAGGGGTTTTTCTCCCCCCAAACCCCCCCCCCCCCCCCCCAACAATTACCAAAAGTGTTGCCAAAGTTCATTGGGCCCCAGCGGAAATTCAATTCCTTTTGCCAAACTGACATTTGTCGTCGTTTGGCGGCGGCAACTTTTCGGTAACTGCCATCAATTTCGGTGGTCATCAGGCCCCGGCAATTAATTGAGGGGCTCCCAGCCCCATGTTGTCCTCTGTCCCACGTCCCCTGCCCCCGAAAATCATATTCATAAATTGCCGGGTCACACTTGTGGCCAACTATTAAACATACGGCACATCAGGCAGCTGGCGGAGTGAGCCTCCTCGTGTGTGGTCAACGGTCGGTGGTCGATGGTTGGTGGTCGGTCGGTGGTCTGTGGTATCGATATCCTGCCATCGACAGGAGCCACACCAACTCCAACAACAGCAGCGGCAGAGGCATGAGCAGCAGGAGCAGGACAATGGCAGTTGGTGTGCCATTTGTTTGAAGTGTGCCTTCGATAAGCGGCCAGTTGGTCAGCGGCAGTCGGCCGATACGAGATCCGGTTTCAAAACAAGAGTTTATGGTTACACTTAAAGCTCACCCATGTGGATGATGATTAAACGCTGGAATTGGAGTCCCGAGGAGCAGCACGACCTACACCCCATTGTCTTTTGTTTCCTCGCATAATTCCCGCATTAATGACGTCGATTTCAATAAAAACAGCCAACATTTTATGCTCGAGCGGTCGCATTTTAATGCGAAACTCAAACATGAACGAGATAAAAAAAATATATATATAACTCATACGCCCCGTGTGCACCGAGGAGGAACCCAGCAAAGGCAAAAGGAGCTTCCAGAGTCCCAGGAGCTGTAAAAACAGCAGCAGCTGCCCAGCGTTATTTCCCCTGATCTTTCACATGCGAAAAGGGGTCGCAAATACTGGGCCAACTTGCATTCGGACTTTTGCCGCGAATTCAGCAGGCAAACTTACACTGTAAAATATTTTAAAGATTATATATAAAGAATTTAGAACAGAATATTTCAATTTACAAAGACCTTGCCTCTAATTAGTACTTGTATTTGCATTGCACAAATGTTTGCAGCACATTAATTTGGTTATTTGCTAATTAATTTTAAAATGTTTCATCTGGTTATTTTCTATTGTTAACAAGTTCGTTGCTCCAATAACGTAATCAAACAATTTCTGACATCAAGATATCGTTTGTATTTTCGTATATCGAGTAATTACAAATATGGTTTAGCAACAAAGACTAATTTATTTGCCGAAGATATATTATAAGTACCCAGAATATATGGATTTTGGTATAAATAGAGCCGAAACATTCGAGGAAAGTCATTCGTTTTTAAAATGAAAGTACTCGCAGCTCTCTTAGTGGCTCTGGCCACCGCCTCCTTTGTGGTTACCGAAGAGGAGTCCCCAAATGCTGTACAGTTTAAATTGCAGACTCCATTCGGTCAACGGGAGTGCGGAGGAACCATAATCAGAGATGGTTGGGTGTTGACGTCCGCTGGTTGTACCTTCGGGTAAGTAAGAACACATTACCGATTTTCTAATAACTCAAATATTTTTTTTTATAGTGCCTCTTGGGGGTCTCTTCATGCTGGATATAATGGCTCCTACTCAGTGCCTCTCACTAATCCTATCTTTATAAGTAATCCCACCTACGACGCTAGCCTTTACTTTGCGGGTTCGCGTTTGGCGCCACTAAATATCAATTATTCGTCCTTCTACACCGATGATACCGAGGATTGGCAGATGGGCACAGTAGTATCCGTATTTCCTGGATATATTGAGACTACCAATGTTACAATTATGGGGAATGCCAATTGTAGTAGCAGGTTCCCGAATTACTCGGAGTCCATGTTTTGCACTGAGAAATGCATAAACAATCCTGGCGCAAGTGTACAGAGACAAGGGGAAATCGTTGGTATGGTTTCTTGGACCTTATATCCATATCCACCGGCATATGAGGGTCCATGTGCTTACCCCAGACTTTCAGCGTATATCTCTTGGATCGGATCAACAATCAGTGATTAATATTGAATTATTGTATTCGATCCTTTTCTATTTCCTAACTAATCTGCAGACATTCAATTAAATAATTCAATTATACTACCAAAGATTTTTAAAATAAATAAATTTTCCTATATCTGAAAAAATTTGTACTATTGATTGATGGTTTAATGATTTTGGGTTTTAAGGTTGTTCCAACAGGAAATAATATAAGAAGGATTCTGGAAGAAGGCAGAAGGGATCATAAAACTCTCTTAAGATTAATTTCCAAAACTACACACACTTTACAAACTTAGAAGTGGCTTAATAAATAATATATATATATATTGCGTAAAATATTAAATTGGTTTTTTCATTAAATTTTATTTAATCTTGTAAATGAAAGAACCCTTTAAATTCTTTTTTGTACCAACACAATGATGTCATTCCCATTCCAGTGCATCCACGATTCTCTCAGTGCACTCAAACGAAGGAGTGGGCAAAGCAAACTGGCAAAAGTCCGTTGAGTGCATTATGTAAACGCTCTTTTAATAAAGGCGGCGACTATTCCCATCTCGCTCTCGAGTATTTGCATTGTGCATTTACTTGATAATGTCCAGTGACCCAGTATAATTTAGATAAGCGGATAATCCCTCCGCTCTGGGTAAACTAATTAGGGATTACGCGTCGGCCATATGCGTTTATGGTTTTTGCCTTGTTATTTCGCTGCCCGCTGGCCGTCAATCAATCAATCAATCAATGTAGATCAATTAAGTGCCATTAAAGTGGCATTAATCATTAAGGAGACCGTTGAATAAATAAAAAAAAACATTCCTAGTTTTATTTGTTTGTTAATTACATTTTACTAGGATCGAAATAAGGGTCAGATGAGGTCCATGGATTCTGTGAATAAATATTTAAATACATGCTACATGCTCATTTTTAAAGTGCATTTCGTTTACTCGCTCTCAGTATGTGAAATACACTGAGAGGAAAAATCATGATTAATCATTTCTTTTACGTATACGTAATATTGTGACCCATTTATCTTATCTTTGCATGATTTATTGATAGATGTTCTTAAACCTGGAAGTTTACCGTTTTTTTCTAAGTGCCCAAATCAAACAGTTTCTCTTGGACTGGTCTGGTCTGGCCTTTTGCATAAGCAAATACGCGCAATTCGCAAACACGTGACGCTTGCCTTCCGCCCACCGCCCCCCTTTAGCGACTCTTTATCCCCCCAGAGTAAATGGGAGTGAGTGACGGGGAGAGTGACTGACTGGCTGAGAAGAGTGAGTGACTGGGGAGAGAGTGAGTGGCTGAGAGAGTGAGTGAATGATGGCGCTGGTGACCAGTTCATGGTTCAATGACAAGCAACTTTCAGTTTGCGTGTGGCTCGTCCTTCCCTCTCCGCTTTGCTCTTCTCGCTTTCGTTTTGTGTTCTTTCCTCTCGTTTTGTTTTGTTTAGTGTTGTTTCGCATGTGTGTGTGTGTGTGTGCTAACTGAGTGAGCTTCCCCGCTGCATCCCCCTGGCCAGCGGCTATTTGTCTGCGGTTTGGCACTCCCCAACTCAAACGTACAAACCGCCTCCCACACACACACACACAGAGAATCGTACATACTCACACTCACCTGACTCTGACTGTCTTTTTTCGCCATTTTTCTGCTTTCTGTCGGGGACAATCGTTTAATTATGTACAACATTCGGAAGGGGGATTATGTACTGGGTTTTTGGATTGGGCCACAGGAACAATTACAGGATTTGTCACACAATTTGGTAAGAGATTTCATTGGGATAAAACATAAAATGTCATATCACATTTCTACCTCTTTTCCCCTTTTCAAAAATGAAATGGGGAGGTGGGGAACTTTCCAAATTGGAAAGATGTGACCATTTTATTTTGATAAAATCTTTAAATTAATAATGTAGGTAATGCACTTAGGATTATTAACAGGTTTTCAGGTTGGAAAAAGAGTAGGATATTTTAGTAAAACAAATAAAAAGTATTGGAAAAACCACAACCAATTTCTTAGCGTATTTTTCTTTTCTTATTTTATAAAAAAGAGATGGTCACGCTAATTACACATAAGCTTACGTTAAGTTTTAGTAAAATCTTTAAAACTTGAAATGAAGACTAAATAATATGGATTTGTGGATGGTTTTTGAATTGAGCTAAGGAAAAAAATCAGCATTTTTTGGTCAAATAAATTTAACTCTAGTATTATTAGTATTTAATTAAAGTATAAATTAAGCTTTCAAAAAATTATGTCAAATGAAATTCTGGAACTTGTTTGAAGTGCCAATCTTAGTTTAAACCACACTGTAATAAAAAAAACTAGACCTAAGTACTTCTGCGATACTTTTATTACTATTATTAAACAACCCCTTCAAATGACCAACATAAGTACCAACTCCAGATTGACTTTCTGCACTTATCGAACAATGGCAGCAATTACACAACTCTCAACAACACTTAAAGCTTCCATTCAATCTAATCTGAAGAGTATTTACAGCCAATATTGACCCACAAAAGGGTCGCATAAAGTCCTGAGCCCCTTGCCCCCGGGCCAGGCATTACTAATTGCTGGGATAATGTGGGTTGAACACGCCAAGCTCCACAGGACAATACTGATTTGCAGCTAGGAAAACAAGGGGAGAGCTATTCCACCGGATGATTGCTAATCAACGGAAAAGATATTATTCGAATTGGATCATATAAACATAACACTACCGATTTATGGTATTTGCTTGGAGCTGCGATGTATCGTATAGCCGGCATTTGCATAATGAATTGGCCATTTTATGAGCCATATAACCTTTGCCACTTGCCACGTGACGTAAAAGCCATAAAGGTCGATGGATCGGGCAGGATACGGCGACTCGGAGTTTGGGGCGCTATGCCTGGGGAAAGGGAAAATGGGGGAAATGAAAAGCGGAGGCGAGTTTCCCTCGCAGGCAAAGTTAATTGAAAATGGCTGTGTGGAAAAGCAAACGAATTCCTCCAGGATACGCCCGGCACCTTTGGCATTTTATTTGCCAGGCATATTTGATTACGGGCTCCTTTTCATATCAGGTGTCAAAGGAAGCCATCTCCTTCAGCGCAGAACTTTTTAGCATTTCCATGTCAAAGCATTGAAGCGAGTTGCCTTGCGTTGAGCGAAGGAAAAGCCATTGAGACGCCTTTCCCCGAGATGCAGACCTCTTGCATCACTTTACCAGCCCCCCCAAATGCATCTTCGAGAGCCTTACGCCACACGCCGCCGCAGATGCCACATGCCACAGATGCGGGTAAGGATCTGCAGGCAGCGCATCCTGGCAGCGGACACGTGAAACCATCATCAATCTGGGAGCACTGCCAACGACAGTTTTAACGACTTCTTGCGGATTACTTCAAACAAAATAACCACTTTGTAGTAGGAATTTTATGTCGGCCCCGTTGGTGTTGATGGCTTTGGCTTTCGCTTCGACTACGGCTCTAGATCCAGCCTGCATCCAGCCCACATCCTACCGGATTCCGCTGCATTTGGCCAAAGTTTTGCTGCGTGCCACAAAGTTTACCCTTCCCTCCGGTATCCGGAATACGGTGAACGGAATATGGGATACAAAGTCCTCCGCCAACCGCTGCCGCAGTGCAAATTGCCGGACTCCCCAAAAGAGCAACAGCCCCAAGGGGGGGCCAGGCCAGGAGAATAAATATTTATTGATACTGCAACCACGTGGCATAATTTGCCTATATAACCAGATGCAGTAATTCCAGCAGGACAACCGCTCTCACACCGCATTCCCATCCTTTCCCCGATGCAGCGGCATAGTCTAATGGGGCAACTTGCTAGGAGAATATTTTGGGAGGATATTGTGCTCTGCCAAAGCAATCTTCAGCTCTATAATTCAATTTCACGGCAAGAGCCAAGGCCGTTCAAGCATTAATATTTATGGAAAAGAGCTGACAATTTATGTGCAACATGGTTTTGAGAACATTTAGCTATGAATTAAGTCCAAGAATTGAACTATTGAAAGCAACTGCATTAAAGCGATTTAGATAATAATAAATTTATAGGATTTGGAAATAAAAAAGAAGGATAAAAAAGCAAGTTTATTAGTCTTTATCGTTGCGATTTATAACTTGAAAAATCTAATTTAATTTATGTTAGTTCAAGTTTTTAAATTCATCTTTATATTTTTAGCTAAAACTTTATATTTAAATTTATATTCCTTAGTTAAGTTTTTAAATTCATTTTAATGTTTTTAGCTAAGACTTTTTATTTAAATATATATTTGTTTTCACTCAAATAAGCTAAATTGTTTATAATTAACAAATTCATTTTCAAAAGAAATTATTTTATTGACACCATAAATTCTACATTCACATTAGTGGCGCCATAAAGCAGCATTTCATGTGTGTAATTTTGGAACTACAAAAACCGTTACATTTCAAAAAAAGTTTTCTTTGCAAACCAATTTGGAATGTTCAAACGAATAAATATAAATTTATATATTTATTAATCACAGCACCTGCTTAGGGAGCTTAATCAAAAATGCCCTCCTCCTGGGCCTTGTTGACCAAGGCCTTCAGTCCAGCAGTGACCTCAAGACCCACCTCGGTGATCTGGTTGGAGGGCAGGAAGAAGCCAAAGGTGCCCTTGTCCCTTAGCTCCACGGTGCAGGTGAAGGGGATGTTCTTCACACCATAGGCCCAGTCCTTGGCAGCTCCAGAAACGACATCTAAGGAGGATATATTAGTAAGGATTTCCTACTCTTTCATAAGTTATAAAAGATCTGTCGAGCTAGTACTCACAGTTCAATAGACCGCTAGCTCCATAGGTAAAAGTAGAACCATACACTTCAGCAGCTGCATCCGAGAAAGCGGCGGCTATGCGTTGCATTTGCTCATAATTTGGAGGAAACTCCGTGTTTGAGTGTCCATAGGGAAGCAGGACATACTGTCCATAAGCATGGAAAGCCATATACGAACGGATATACCCGTCATCGAACGAACTAACAAAGTTCTGCAGGGACAAAATCTCCACCTCGGTGTTGGGCTTCTCCCCGCCAAACCAATGATCGCAGGGCTCATCGATATTCCAGCCAGCGCCGCCCCAATGATAGTCAAAGTTCCGGTTCATGTCGATGCCATAACATGCTCCGGTGGTATTCATATGGCCATTGGGACGTCGGTTCTTGCGCCACAGTCGCTCCACCTCGTGGGTGTAGACAAAGCCATCGGGATTCACCATCGGCACCACAATCCAGTCGTACTCCTCGCTCAGGCGCTGCATCTCCGGATCCTCGGAGTTGATCAGCTGGTTAAGTAGGAAGGTAACGGTGGCCGATGAGATCCACTCCATGGCATGAATGTTGCCCTCTAAAAGGATGGCTTTGTTGCCCGATCGCTTCGACAGTCTCACGCTCTTGATGTCGCGACCCTCGTGCGACTTGCCAATAACTTTGCACTCCAGGTAATCATTTGCAGCGCACTCCTGGTCCACCCAATCGTAAATGGTATCCAGAGTGTGGTATGTCTCCCACTCCATGTGGGAATCATCGCCCACGGAGGCCTCATCCAGGAGTCTGTCAGGAAAGAAGTAGGTTATAGAAAATCCTTTTTTAGGTTCGTTTCAATGACAACTTACTTTTGCAGATCCTCAACAATTACTTTATAAACAATCTCCAGAAAGTCGAGGGTCTTTTCAAAGGCTCTCTGGAACAGAGGTCCTACTATGAGGTTGTAAGTACGTCCAGGGCCAGCGAGCTCGTTGAGGAAGTGCACCTTAAAGGATTTCATTATAATCTCTCACGGTATATCCTCATATATTCACTTACAGTGATGTGCTCATGAATCTTCCGGAGCTCCTCCATCTGAAGATCGGTTTCAATGGTCACCTGGTACACCTTAAAGTTGTCATAGCGCACGGCCATGCGTCCTGGAGCGGACTTTGCCGCCGTCAGGCCCACGGTCAAAAGACCAATCAGAAGGATAATTAGTTTCATTTTAAATTGAGCTTCGAACGTTACAGCGTTCACTGTGAGGCGGTGAGTTTTGAGCAGGCTTTTTATTAGCTTCAGGAGTGGCCACTTCAGGAGGTCTCTATCTTTAACCGATAGAAGAGAGCTGCGATCAGTCATCTGGCGTGTGTCTTCTCCGTGATCTTATCAACACGGAACCTACGACAAAGTAAGCAATGATCATTCAATGAATAATTGGAAAATCACGTTTTTTACAAACGTTTTACCATTTTTTAGGTAAAAAGGTTACTGAATAATTGAAATCTATTAAAAAATAATGCCAAAAAATAAATAAAAACAATTTAATTTATTTAATAATGATTATGTTGCCATTAATATTTATAATATAATATTTTAGTTCATCTTTTTTCCTTAGAAAAATGCTATAATTTTCCTAAGTGCACTTTCTCGAATTAAAAAGTCAGTCAGGTCAAAATTTAGAAATGAAACAATGCTTTAACAAGTGGGTAGCCTTATCTTTGATTTCTTTAATTGAATACTTTTCCAGGCGTCTGCGCGTGAAGAAGCACTTCCAGAATTGTTAATAGAATGCATTGTCAAGACGTCCTGAAGTGATTCGATTGTCTGGCGGTGCAGAGTTTGTTTAGACAAACATTCTGTGGCAAAATGAAAGCATTCAATTAATCAGACAGGAAAACCACTTCATCAATAAAACAGTCATCGTACTTTGGAACTTAAGGAGAATCCCAGGTGCGGCCCTGACACATTTTAGAAAACACTAGAACAAATTGAGTAGATCAATAAGATAACTAAAATATTTTCTATTATAATTATTAGTGAGTCCAGTTTTCCGACCCTAATATACATAGTCCTAGTGTATTGCATACTTTCCTGCAGAACAAAATATTTTTTTTTTTTTTTTTTTTTTTTTGTTGGTAAAAATTTTTATTTGATGTTAACTAGTATGCTGTTACCGCTGAGGCAACTTAATCTAGTTATAAATAGGAAAACAAAAACAATAGATCACATGACCGTACATATACAACTTAGACAATATCTTAAAATTTTGCTACATTTATATACATTTATTTACATTTATGTTATGACCCTTGTGGGTAAATCGGCTGGGTGGCATCTTTTTAGGCGTCTTCTCGTTGGTTGCGCTGTTAATCGTCTGGCCAATGCGTTAGGGTGGTCTCCAAGGCGTTGCACATAGCCGGTTGCCAAATCTTGTAGGACGTCTCCGACCTTGGGGACCTTCAGGTTCCTCTCGATGTCCCTGTTTCGGATGTACCAAGGGACGCCGGAAATTTTCCTCAAAATTTTGGCTTGCGCCACCCTAATTTTATTTAGATTGGATTTCGCTGCAGTGCCATATATTTGGAAAGCGTATTTCCAAATAGGGCTAAGAATCGCCTTGTATATTGCGATCTTGTTTCGCAGGATCAGCTTGTTCTGCGGCGAGAGCAGCCACTCCATTCTCTTGGCCTTCTGCAGGACAGAATGCTTTACCATAGTGGTGTGTGCTTGAAAGTTGAGCGTCCTGTCAAGTATGACACCCAGGTATTTGTGGGACCCTTTGTGCTCCAGTACAGTGCCCGACATAGTGATCTGACCGCAGGACTTAGTTCTCGTTGAGAACGTAACGTTTGCGCACTTGCTGCTGTTGACTCCTATGTTCCACGTCTTTGCCCAGTTGTCGAAGCTGTGAACATAGCTTTGTAGAGCTTGCCAAGCTGTGTGAATAATTGGGCTCCTCGTCAGCACAGCAGTGTCGTCGGCAAACGTTGCAATAAGAACATCGTTCTCATCGATCCCTGCTATCGCCCTAGCGGTTGGCATATCTGCTGTGTATAGCGTATATAGCGTAGGACCAAGCACGCTTCCTTGCGGGACGCCTGCACATATTGGACGCAGCAAGGATTCAGTTCCATCCACAACCACTTTAAAACTTCTGGCCTGCAAGAAGCTCCTTACCAGTTGGAACAGTTGAGGAGTCAGTATGCCCTTCAACTTGAAGAGCAGGCCGTCGTGCCACACCCTGTCAAAAGCCTGCTGGATATCCATGAACACGGCTAACGCATATTCTTTTTCTTCCATTGCACTTAGGGCGAAGTTCACCACTCGATGCAACTGCTCCGGAGTTCCATGGCCTCGCCTAAACCCAAACTGCCACTTTGGTATTTGGCGCTTCACCGCATCAAGTTGAAGGATCCGGTTAAGGACGATTCTTTCTGCCATTTTCCCAAGCGCAGGAAGCAGGCTTATTGGGCGGTATCCATCCACTTCATTGTGAGGCTTACCAGGCTTTGGGACCATTGTAATTAGAGCAGTTTTCCAGCTCATTGGAAAGTGCCCTATGCGGAGTATGCTGTTAAACAATAGAACTAAGAATAGGATAGCTTTCTTAGGTAGGAGCTTCAATGTCCTATTGTCCAGCCCATCTTCTCCAGAAGCTTTTTTGGTTTTTAACTTCTTGATTAGCCCCGTCACTTCTGGCAGTGTTACTGGCTGAGCTGGCAAGCACATTTGGAATGGCTCTTCCATTCTAATTTCCACTGCTCTTCTAATGACTGGCGTTGTAAGGTCAAGAGGTTTAAATCTCTCCTCTAAGCTGTTAGCAAAAACTTCCGCTTTCTGTGCATTTTAGTAGCACCATCCGCCAGCGGGATCCTTGAGTGGGGCCTTGGGGACGACGACCCTTTTAAAGCGGCTTGTGAGCTTCCATAAGGAGTAGTTGAAGGATGCATCGGGACCAGTGTTTTCCAGCAGGCTATCAAATGCGTTCGCTTTAACCTTTGCAAGGGCTTTTTGCAAACGATTGGCCAGTCGTACGTAAATTTGGTGGATTCTAACGTCACCCGTTCTTACGTACTCTTTACGCGCTTTTCTTTTTAGCCGTAAAAGTGCGTTCACATTTGGAGGCAGTGGAGCTTGCTGAAATGGCGAGCATTGTCTAGTTTGTGAACTAGTAGACGCGGCCATTTTTATGTTATGCATGAA